>VWPU01007265.1:0-144475 GCA_013398955.1 Callaeas wilsoni
CGCGGGAGCCGCGGGAGCCGCGGCCCCGGCGCCGTCCCGGGGGGATCCCGGCGGTCGTGCAGCCCCGCGCAGGCGTGACCGCTGCTCTCGGGAGCGCCGTCCCCACCCGAAGCGTCCCCGCGCTGCTAATGAGCTTGTCAGCGCCTCGTTTGTCATGTCCCTCTTTGATTCTGTTTTTGGAAATACCAGCCCAGCCAGCTGAGCCTTTTGCAGAGAGCAAAGAGACTGGCGGAGAAAGGGTTTTTCCTTTCTCTACCTCACCCATATTACAATAAAAATAAAATCCAAAGCTGCTTTTCTTTTTCCTTTTCTTTTTTTTTTCGTTTTGGTTGCTGAAGTGCTAAAGCAGCTGCCCTCTACTAGTCGGGTTTTGCCAAAGGAATAGCTTTCACTAAAAAGAAGTGCCTCTTGGTGCTCCAGTGGAAATTGTTTGATTTGATATAGTTAATTGAGCAGGTTGAAAGTCTGACGGGGTCCAGGGCAGTGCACCTGACCCTGAGCTTCATCCTTGTTACAGCAGAATGCACAGTTCAGGGAGGTCACAAATACCTGGCTCTTCAGCAAACATGTAAGGACCCAGCTCCAGAATTTTCCTGTGGATTTTGTGAAAAGAGCTCTTGGAATAAAAAAAAAATTAAAAAAGGCTGGGTTCTGTCCAAGCCCTTACTGCATTGAGGAATTGATTTTCATCCCTTCACCCAGCAAGGATCTGCACATTCTCAGAAGTGTTTATCTGATTCCTCAGATCCTAGTGGTGACCAGCACTGAACTGATGCAGAAGAAGGCTTCCTTTCCTTCTGTGTGCATCCAGACAAATGCTTGCTGCTCAGAAAGAGGAATCAACCCTGAGAAACTTGCATCTTTTAATTGATTCTGTTACCCATGAACCAAAACCCCACACTTACAAATGTGAGTCTACTGACACAAAACCTTAGGATTGGTCTGAAGCATGTACATGGGGATTTATCTGTGAACCTTTTTAATAAGGTGGGCTAAAAGATGTGGCTCCTTAAAAAATACCACAACAGAATACAGTCTTCCCTCTCCTGAGATGTCATTAATGTTACTGAGCCCCAAAGTACTTATTAGAAGCAAATTCTTATTATACAGCTATCAACACTAAGTGTTTGGCCTCAGATAAAACTTGGGGGACTCCTATTCTGATGGCTTCTTTTTAACTACAGCTACTATCTAACTCAATCCAATATATGAGTGCTTATATTTGATAGCTGTGTTGCTGCTGAAAATCAGGTGCTCTGTTCTTCAGTGGCTGCATTCTGCTGTGGATTTTAGTCTTTCTTTAGTCTTGATTTTAGCCTTTTAACCCTGCAGAAAAGGATCAGAAAAAAACCCACAAACAAACACAAATTTAAAAAAAAAAAAAAAAAAACAACAAAACAAGAAAACCAAAAATCATGTTAAAACATAAGCTGTCCCACAGAAGTTTTCAGAATCTCAAGAGCCTGCAACCCATCAGGCTGTGCAGACCTTACCCTGCTTCCCAGTATTTTGGCTTGAAGCATGAGGAATGCCTGCCAGGTTGGTAAGAGAAGCCTGCCTGCCAGGTTGGTAAGAGAAGCCTCCAAGTTCCACAGACCAAAGTGTTGCTTCTTAATCACTGAAAAAATCCCCCAAATGCTCTCCCAAGGGGAATTTGAGTTTTTGTTCTGTTTTGTGAAATGCCGAACAATGATGCCCTTGAGGAAATGTGTATCTTTTGTCAGTGTGCCATGTGTTTGAGACAAGCTGTCAATGTAATCCCAGTCCTGTCAGCTGTACTGACAGGGCACCTGCACTGCACAGGGCCTGGTGACATTGTGCTGCGATTACAGAGAGGTCTTTTACTTAAGTGTTTGATCCTCGAAACAAGTTTATTTGTATAAACCCCAGTAAGTCTCTGCAGGTTCTGCTGGGTGCAGGGAATTGCTGAATTGAGATTATTTACCTGTTTGCAGGTCAAAATCACCAGATCCTGTAACTATTTTGGTTAGAAGTGTCCTTTTGAAACCATCTTGTCCAACCCCCTTGCTCAAGCAAGTTCAACTAGAACAGATTGTCCAGGAGCGTGTCCATTTGGGTTTTGGATGTTGGCACAGTTGTTCTATTTAATCAAGGTTTTCCTTGACTATAACTTTGAAGGTATAATTTTTAATGTTTGTTTTGCATAGGTTATGTAGATTTTCTCTTACAGTACTTTTTCTTGATCTAAATATAACATCTCAGAACCTGAAGATGGATTAATAAGGTTGTTCAAAAAACGGTGCCAAATGTACAATGGTCTCAAATGGCCTGTAAGGAAACATTTGTTGCATGTTCCAGTTTTTTGTTGCTGTTTTTAAGTATAAACACTGTCTGGAGAAATGCCAGGAATGTGACAATCTGTTATGAACATATCAAACCTATGAAGTGCTGCAATCCAATCCGCTGTCAAGCTCAAGTTGAATTGCCATGCAAAATTGCTTGTGTCCATTGGTTTATGGATGCTCTACACATATAGATAAAGCTTGTCATATATTGGCTTATCAAAAACAAGCAAAAGACAGCTTGATTGTGATAAATGTCACCTGTAACCATTATCCTAGGCTAATCTACTGCTGAATTTGCCATCCACAGATGTGTGCAGTCCTTTTTTATGTCCCATTAAGCCATATGCAGACCTACATCATAGTGACTCATTCCAAGTCTGTCTCATGGAGAAGGCTTCTTTCTGTTAATAAATGATGGTCTGCAATATTTTTATTACTCTCAACACAAGGAGCTACAGACCTGTTAGCCTCTCGCCAGTTCTGCCAAAAGAACGGAACAGTTAATGTGTGCTTCTGTCAACAAAGAATTGCATTGTATAGGTAATACCAGTTATCTTGATGCTCAGCCCGTCAAACTAACCTGGTACATTTTTCTTTCTTTCTTTTGTTGTTTTTTTTTTTCTGTTGGCAAGGGTACAAGTTTAGTATTTAACAGCTCCCATGCAGAATACAGTACCTTTTTTTGCCCCGAAAGCATTCAGCTTAGGATTACATGACATCTTAATTAAACATGTGCCTTCTAATTCCATATGCCGCATGCTGGAATGAGGCTGGTTCACTGACAGATGCCTGTACGCAGTAGGAGACACTAATGAAAAGGGCCTTTATTGGTGTCTCCTGGTTTAGCTGGTTGTGCAGCATCATTCAGCCTTTCTGTGTTGGTTGCCTAAGTATAGCACTTGATGTGGTAGCAAACAATCAGCAAGGTGGGTTAATGGTACAGGTGTGGTATAAATAATCCAGCTAAATGGTTCTGGGAAAATTTGTCTTATTGAACCCAATGTAGTGCGGTATATGAGAAACCTCTTCATCCCGCGGGTACAGCCTCTTCTCCCATGGAAAGCAGACTGTCAAGGAAAAAAAATTAGTTGGGAATTAGTGTAGGTAGACACATTATATCTACTCTAAATGAAAAGCTAATGGGACTAATGTAATCTCTTGTTATAAAAGCTGAATTGAATAGCAGGGATTGTTGTAATATACATAGGTCAGGCTGCTTAAATCTACAAGGATGCTGTGTCCAGTTGTGATGTTTTAATTCTAAGAGTAGCATAGAAGTAGACAGAAAGCAGAGCACAGCCTTTTCCCAAGCCTGGAAGGTGAGCCTTGTGTTGTCATGTTACAGGAGATGAAGCTGGTGAAAGGAAGGTTGATAGGTGACTTGATAACTGGATATAGGGACTTAGCAGGACAACAGTGTGTGTTCAAAAGCTGAAATTGGAGGCTTGAGTGATTCAGTAATCGGAAAATGAATCCAGGCTTTGCAGGTCATTCAGCAGTGGAAGTACTTACTAGAAAAAAGGGTAGACTTTGACAAATTTGAGTTTTCAAAAGGTGAGAAAGGTGGGTGGAAAAATACATGATAAGCATGTCTACGTGCAGTACCCAGGCTGCATGGTCAAAGGGGACCTTCAGCAGAAGTACCAGCGATCTGTAGATTCCAGTACACTCTGCAACTTCATTTTGTGAATTTGGGTAGGGGATGATTTGTATTTGCAGTTTTATTTTTCTGCTTCTTGAGAGTCTATGCCTTTAGAAGCAAACACCCCTCAGATGCTCACGTGAGCCTTGAATTAGGCACCCAGCATAGCAGGAGAAACTAGTTAGCAAAACTACAGGTAAAACGATCTATCAGTTGTTCTTTCTGTGCTCTACGTGTGTTTTTTCCTACTTGTTCAATCAGTGTGTCAGAATAGGTCTAGGGTAAAACTTTTGATACACAGGCATTCACACTTCAGGCTGAATGTGAGCACTCTTGCATACTGCTAGATACAGCGCTGTTGTAACCATCACGTTTGAAGTGAGTACTTGCACTTAGGGAACTATGTGCTGTTTTCCCAACAGCTCTCTCCTATGCTTCGAATCTCTTACATTTTCCTCTGTTTGACCAGAGAGCAAGCTGGGCTAGATACACATACTATGGAAAATCTAAATCTGAGATTTGAAGTTCTTGTCTGTCTTCTCTGAATTCCCTCGTGACTTGCATTTTGCAAATATATCAAATGTGATGTGCAAAGATGATGTCTGTAAACAATCTATTGCACATTTCTTATGAACCCAGTTGGATGCTGATGCATGCTCACATACCTGCCATTCCTTTAATTCTCTTCTTAGGCATCATTTCTGTGCAAGCCTGTTAATACCATCTGTTTTCTATGTCTATGTACACATTCTTCTTAGAGCAGATAAACATTTGTTACTGAAGCTGCATGTGATGCTCTTTTGCTAGGACAGGTACCAGAACCTGCAATCTGGTAGGAGGCTCTGACTTCTCAAGCTGTTACCTGGGAATCTCTTTACATTTGTCACTTCAGAAGTGGCTCTTGCACTGTCCTGAAAATGATAAGGAAAAATAACTATTGAAGAGCATTTCTTCTGAAAGCACAACCCTTTGAGTATCTTTTCCGATTCAGAAATGTGTGGCCATCAGCTAATGTAACCTGGATCAGATCAATAGAAGGATTTTAGCCATGGAACTGTCTTTAGCCTCCATATGCTACATGCAGTATTGCCATAAGGTTTGCTGATCTAACTGTGTTGCTGGGATGGGACTTGGAGCTGCAAAGTGTAGACATCAAGTCAATCTGACAGAAAGCAAGATTCACACTGGCTGTGTTAGTTACATTTTTAGGCAAGAGTATATTCTACTTGTGCAAATGCCCTTGCTTTTTTCTGGGTTTATGGCTTCTTTGGGTTTAAATAGACTACATAATCTCAGGGTCTGCGATTTTGCAAAAGCTCTTGAGGGATTCAGACTATGAAGTTCAGGTGTTCTCTGATGTCCATTCAGAATAGTTCAATGACTGTAGGCTTCCAGGAGATTTTACTTTGGTGAATTTTCTTTAACAAAAGCAGAAACAGTTACCTCCTCAGCTGATTTCCTGCACTTGGTAATTTTTACATCTGCACTACTGCAGCATGGCACAGATTTGCCTGAGCACAGCTCTCAGGCTAGTGAAGGATCACATGGAGTATTCATGAGCAGCCTTCTCTCTGGGCCGTGAGTGAGGTGGAGCTTTGCGGCAGTGGTCTGTGATGCTGCACTGGAGGAATACCTTCTTCAATGCATGTCCACCTGCAGACTGCAGCTTCAGCTCAAAATGTTGAACTGCATCGATTCCCACATTGCTCATTATCAGAGCTGAGTTCAGTAGAGCTGTTCCTGACTGCTTACAGTGATTACAGATGTGGTGATGGTTTCTAATCTTCTGCAGGGACCAGACACTGGAGGACAATGAGGGTTTTATTTTGCCAATGAATTTCACAGCAACTGGCTGACAGTAGAGGAAGTATTCAGAGTCTTCTGTTTCAGGTACTGATTAATGTCCATTCAAAGCACTGCAAATTCAGGACCTAACTGAGACCTTCCAGTGTATTTTTGTCCTAGACTTAGTCTCTTTTTTCTTCTGTTTTGAGACTTTTTGTCCTTCTGTTGAACAATCTTCCTTTCCAGTAGTGGAAGCCTTTAGAAGTACAGGCGTGACAGTTCTCTCATTGTATTCAGCTCCACAAAGGCACTACCTAGCTTGGATGACTCTGTCCCTAAGCCTGGGGTTGGAGCATGCACATTCTCTTGAAATGACTCTTGGAGGGGGTCCGTTGAGTGGTTGCAGTCTGAAAAGCTTTGAAGGTTCTAACGTGAACAAATTTACATTGATCTTCATGAAGACAGCACATAGGCACAAAGGCTTACCGTCAAGTTGTACTTTCCAGTTAGAAGCTGTGGAGTATTTTTCTTCTTCCCAACAGTTACTTAATTCTTTTAACTGAACTGCAAGTATTTTCCCTGACCTTGTATTGAAAATCATTGAAGTTTTGGTAACAATAATTAAGCCTAAAAAATCAGTCTGATACAAATAACTGACATGGAAATTTTCAGCCTCAATTGTTGAAGTTCAGCAACACTTGATGATAATGAAAAGTGTCAAGCAGCTATAATCATAGTCATCGACACCTGTGCTGTATGTGTGTACCAAAACGTGTATTTGGTCTCCTTTGTAAGGAATACGTATAATGGCTCATCGTTACAAGTCTTTCTATTTGGCTGCATTGCACTTTTCTGTCTGTAAAGGGAATGTGTGTTTAGAGGGACCGTTGCTATTCTGCTGTGGATCAAGTGTATACTTTTATGGAAGCTTTCATTTTCTTCTCATATTGCTCTATTTAACAATGGATTTTTCAAACTAGAAATGCATTACCATTCCTTATACAGAAAATAATGAGCAGTAATTTTTATTTGTTATGCATAATATGTTGTATTTCTATACAGTTTCTGTGTGTAATGATTTTCATGGATTCTCTTTCTAAACTAAGTATTCATGGTTTTCAAATCTGTTCTATATGCATCTTTAAAGCGGTGACATAGCTGTAGTTCTGAGTGTGCTGCGTTGGGCTGAAGGTGCATCTAGCATAGAATCCTCTCTGTCCAAAGGTAGTGCTTAGGAAGGTGTGTGAATGTGGGACAAGCATATCTCCTCCTAATACCCTCCTGCCTTCCAACAGTTCAGTGTTCAGAGTCTTGCACAGTGTAGCATAACTCATGTGTTGGAGCAGCCTCTCTTTGAACACATAGCCCAAATCTCTGTGGTAATATGTATGAGTAAAGGACATGGAACCTGAAAACTGACATTTCCTGATTTCAGAGATCTGAGCAGTGCAGCTTTAACATTGACTTTGCGTGCGCTGGTGGTAGTGTGTTTTGTGCTAGAAGAGAGGAATACTTAAAGATGCAAGGGAGTAGTAAGAGTATTATAAAAAAAACAAACAAAACACAAAACCAAACAGAAATGCACCAGGCTGATGAATTAGAAAACTGTGTGCCCCTTGAGTTTGTTGTTTTTATTGCTATTTAGTTAGTATTTTAGTTAGAAAAAAATTTTCTGGATTAGTTGATGGCACAAATACTCTTATGTCCAGAAAATGCCTTAAATGAGCAGAAAATGCAACCAAAATGCTCCTGTGAGTCTCTTTCACTTTTCATACATGATCCTGGTTTGTGGTGCTTGATTCATACAATAGTTTTGCTTGTAAGAGTCCCTTAAAGGTCAGCTCATAAGGATCCCAAAAGTCCAATCCCCCCCTGCCATGGCCAGGGACACCTTCAAGCTGAGATCAGGTTGCTAAAAGCCCTGTCCAGCCTTGACCTTGAAAGTTTCCAGGAAAGGGGCATCTACAGCCTCTCTGGGCAACCTGTTCCACTGTTTCACCACCCTCACTGAAAAAATGTCTTCCTTATATCTAGTCTGAATCTATCCTCCTTTAGGTTAAAAAAGAGGCCTTACTAAAAAGTTTGACCCCATCTTTCTTATAGGCCCCCTTTAAGTACTGAAAGGCAGCAATAAGGTCTCCCTTGAGCCTTCTCTTCTACAGGCTGAACAACCACAGATTGAGATATTTCTGTCAACATTGATGGAAGTTAGCTTTGAAGAACTTGCAGTATTTACTTACAGATCCCTACTGCTGCAATACAGTTCTGTCCTTCAGAGACACCACTTCTGAAGAGCTCACAGAGCTTTTTTATTTTGTTGAATTTGATGAATGATGCCTGGCTTTCATTTCCCTGACAAACTGTTTATTTTCACCAGGTGTGCTTCAGGGCTGACTCTCTGTTTGTTTGTTTTTCTCCTTTATTAGAGAGATAGTTAGTTGTCAGTAAAATAACAATTACAGTATCTGAGCATTTATTGCTTGTTCTGGAATGCCAGATGTCAGAATACATCTTACAGAAGAAAGATGGAAACTTTGTCTCTTTTTAGTCATAGTAGTCTTGAAAATATAAGGCAAAGTAGAATATGGTTTTTTTACATTCCATCTGAGTGAATCCTTCAGTAGTAAGCAACTATTTGCATACTCTTTATGTAAGCAAGCTCTAGCTAAACAGCATCCACTAAATCTTGTGCAGTCTATTGCTGACTTGCAAGAATTGCTGGGAACTGTTATACCAATATGATCATCCATCTGGCAGAAAAACGCTGTAAACTGCAGTGCCATTAACACTTTTGTATAGCAAAAGCTTTGATGTGCTGGATCCATTCTGTACCTCAATGAATTACCCACAGTAAAAGAACAGTATAAACAATTGTAGTCTGAAACACACTCTTGTACAAACCTGCAGTTATAATTGGTAGTGAGAGACTGTGGGAAGCAGTATCTTCTGATACTATCTCTCAAAAATATATCAAAATGATTAAACAGATTTCCCAAAGAATTTGAGGACTTGCTAATTCTAGACTGATATGTGACTTTTAAAAAAGAAGCATGCAGCTTGCTGGTTTTCAATAATTAATGTCTTTCTTGAGTGCAGAAAAGTGAAGTTGCCAAATTTGACCTTGGACCAAAGTCTTAGCTGGAATATTGAACTTGTTTTGTTTTATGTTAACCACAGTGACAAGTCATATAATTGTCCTCTGTAGGAGGTTTTTGAGAAGTCCTTAAACTGATTGCAACTGCAGTGGCCCAACATGGACAACAAATTAGTTTAACTCAACTTCAAATTGTTTTGCACTAACAAGCCCCGTGACTAAAATTTGTGTGTCATCTGGTTGTCAAACCACATTGGAAGTGGATTAACTTAGACGTGGGTTGGATTTGCTCTCCACAAAGTAGGCGTGGATGCCCTTAAGTCCTCTTGCAATTCTTGCAAGCATACTAAGTGTTCTAAGTAGTTCCTTATAACTCATACAGCCAGTAATGCAGTAGCTGAGCATGGACTGATGTGTTCTCTCCTGCTCCAGCGGCATCCAGGCATGGTTTCACCTCCAGTTTTAAATATTGGTGTGTAACTGTGACCATCCCGTGCAATTCAAGTTTGTGGGGAGATCATGTATCTTTGTCCTGATTGGTCCTCAGTCATGCCTCTGGCAACTGTATTGTGGTCGTGTACTGGAAATGCTCAGTGTAATTGACCCCTGGAGAGGGGAGCTTTATCTTTGCCAGGTGTCAGGCAGAAGTTTAACAGAGCTATAAAGTCAGGAGTCAGGCAGGTTTCGAGCAAGGAGGCAGCCAGGGCTCTCTGCCTTTGTAAAGTGGAATAGCTGTGGTCACACTGTATTGACTATTGCCTCTCAACAATACGGTGAAAGGTGTGATGCTCCAACTTAAAAATCTTCTGCATCTCTTGTTAGAGGTATATTGCTTTCAAACCTTATGGTGGTGTGAATAATATAACTCTTATCCAAACCCATGTGCTGCTGAAACGTGGCGTCATAGAAAGCTTGGGCTCACTTTAATAAGTGAGCCCAAGTTAGAACAAGAAAAACCTGGGCTGTAGCTCTCTACCTCAACCAATAACATTTCCAATTCCTGTAAGTATTTAAGACTATGGAGAAATAGAACTTAGTGGAAGGAGAAATGATGTACTTAGAGCCTTCCTGCCACACCACCACTGCACTGAATGTAGCATTTAGAGGTGATGCAAATTCTTTATTCTTTTAGGGTGATAAGAAAGCTCAAAAAAGTGGTACTTGTCTTTCCACTATGTGGGTTTTTACCACAATCCAAAAATAATAATAAAAGATAAAAAATAACAGTATCACCTCATTGAATGATTCTTAAGAAAGGTACTGGAGACATCTTGCGCTTTTTTTCATTGTAGAATCAGTGTGAGAAGATAGAAATGTAACTGATAGAGAAATAATTTGGCCTCCTTAAGCAAATGCTGTTGTAGCTTTGGACAGCCTTAGGACTCTGCAATAAAAATACTTTAATGCGAACAACTATATAGGTTTTATTATTAAAAATAATAAATAATATTCTGACATGTCATTGTATTTGTCATTTGATGGTTTTATACTCTGTCTTTCTGTTTTGAAGCACAACTGTGATAATATCCAAGCAGGCCATATAACAATTAGAGAACAAGAATTATGTGAAAATAACTTTGTACGTAACAGTTCATTAAAATTGAAGCTGTACAATATGAATTACAGTGTGAATGTCTCAGTTATGAGTAACACTTTGTATGAGTTCACACGCAGGTAGGTAAGTGTTGTCCTGGTTTTGGCTGGGATAAAGTTCATTTTATTTTTAGTCACTGATAAATTTCTGTGATTTGGTTTCAGTGTGAGGGTAATGTTGGTAACACAATGATGTTTTGGTTGTTGCTTAGCAATGCTTGCCCAAAGACTTTTGAGTGTCTCAAGCTCTGCCTCTGAGGATTTGCACAAGAAGATGGGAGTGAGCATAGCCAGGACAACCATGAACTGGCCATAGGGATCTTCCATACCATAGAACATCATGCCCAGTATATAAACTGGGGAAATTGGCCAGGAGGGGCCAGTTGCTGCTTGGGAATGAGGTGAGCATTGGTCAGCAAGTGGTGAGCAACGGTACTGAGCATCACCTGTTTTCCTGGTTGGTTTTTTTTTTCATGTTACATTTATTATCATCAGTAGTAGTAGTAGTAGTATATTTTACTATCATTACTATTATTATATTTTACTTTGTTTCAATTATTAAACTGTTCTTATCTCAACGTGTAAGGCTTTTTCCTCCCCTCGTTCTCCTCGCAGTCCCGCAGCTGCGTGGTGCTGAGCTGCCAGATGGGGGTAAACCGCAACAGTGCATATGGAGCAACATTTTACTTTATCACACAAGTAAAATTTCTTATCTAAGAACATGAATTTCCCATTAACCCCTCCTGGATTTGAAATAGGAGTCTCTCTCTCTCTTAAAATCACTTCATTTCATAGTGGCTGTTTCTTGTAACAGAGATATCTAATACTGCATGTTGAAGTGCAGGTCTCTCTTGCTTTTAGAAAACTCTTGATTGCATTGCAGAAGTCAGCCATAGCAAGAAACATTTCTATGTTAAGAGCCTGATTAGCTGCTCTCTAAAAAGCCATTTTCCCTGATTGTTCTGGGACTTCTTAAGGCAGACTTGAATTTATTCTCTTTTCTGGGCAAGGGTTCAGTGAAAGGTTTTGTAAACTTGGGGAGTGCATTGAATGCCTGGCAGTCCCAAAATGCTGCAAGTCCAGACTCATCTCAGAAGATGCTTCTCTCTGTATAGATGTAAATGTTCTTGTCAGCATGTCTGTGGGTATAAGTAAGGACCTTTTGTAAAGTCCTGGCATTGTGGTACTTTTTAATATCTTTCTTCACTTCTCCAGGTAAACTTTTTGCGGTGGTCAGAGTGGTGCTTTAAAGCTTGATGAAAATATCTGTGGTGAATCTAAAAACTTAGAGTGGGAAGTGGCAACATTTCTTATTAACAGCTTTGTACCATTCAGAAACACTGAGAGAACAAACCATTAGGAGCTGTCTTTATATTGACCACTTTTGTGACAGCAAAGTAGTTTTCTTGTCTCTTATAGCAGTCCTGTAGCAGCTCTGCTGCTACCCAGCCACTCTGTAACAGCAGGAGGCTCTTGGCTAGCAAAGAAGAGGTGCTTTCCAGTACTGGGAAAGTTACTTTGCAGAAGGTGTTCAGTCTGTGGAGTTGTAGGAAGGTGATTTACTTTGATCGCATAGTGTTTATCTCAAGTCTGGAATGATATCCCATTAGTTACTGTGCTTAGATAAAGACCAAAACCTGGTGACTGTCTCTAGAAGTAACAGATTTTTGTCAGTCTTCCTTTCTCAGATCTTTTATTGCCCTTGCTGTAAAGCTGTTCCTGTGGAGACTGTGCCAGTGGTCTAAGTGTAATTGCATGTGGGAGGAAACCAATGGCATTTTTTCCATGTGTCCTGACAGTGCTTGAGAAACAGTACTGGCTTAGAGGTCAGGATTGCAGAAGACATTAAAGGTGTTCCAAGAATTATGAGTGAACTGACACAGGCATACCCTACAACTATAATTAATGGTCCCTGTGAATCAGGCAGAATATATGTGTAAAAATGTTTGACAGCTCTTCTGACTTGTGCAATGTGATATGCAGCATGTTGCCCTTCAGAAGTAATCCAAAATTGGACTTGACATTACTGCTTTTTGGGCTCTTTTTCACACATTGTCTCTTACAGGACTTCACAGAAGTAGCATTCCTTGAAGAAATGTGTTGCTTTCCTCAAACACAGTATTCCAGTCATTTACACGTCTTCTCTTTCTCCTTCTCATTTCCGGTATTTGAAAATGTTGGAACAACTTTCTCATAAGTAAGACCTGAGACAAGGCCTAAAGCCAGCAGAATCCTTAAAATGCCTAGAAGTGAAAATTAAATCTAAATAAAATTGCCATAGTCATTAAAAACTTAACTAGAAATCTCTTTCCCAATCTTTTCATCATTTTCACTGTTGAGAGAACCAAGTAATTTAAAAGTTTAGAACAGGTAAAAAACAGCAGTGGAAATCCTTTCCAGCTGCTCCGGCTTGTGCCAATGGACACATGGAATTCATGAGAAAGGAAGTAATTTTGTCTTTCCTCTGACTCCCTGATTTCTGAGAAACCAGCTTATACTTTTACTTTTCAGGAAGAACACATGAATCCTGGAAGTCTTCTTGTCTTTTAGGATTGAACAAACCCTTATGCAGCAGATGTACTATGTTAGTAGAGCTGGTTGGGTTTTGACAAGAGAAATTCTGCCTCTGTAATGTTGCTATGTTGATATCAGTGATGTTTCCTCAAACATCGTTTGACACTGAGGATAATTAGTAAGAAATTATGACAGCTTGTGCCCATGCTGCTAGGAGTTCTTACTCTTGAGGACAGGATGGCTGTGTTCATGTTGTCTATGGGAAGTGGCCCCCCAATCTCTGCTCATTCCTGAAATATACCTGGAAGTTTCTGAGGAACTGTTTGGTGGCCCAGGTCAGTATCATCTCATGAAATCTCAGGGGTGATTTGATAGTACAAACAACTGAGTTACAGCAGCTGGACCTTGCTGGCAGCAGTTAATTTAATGGAGCGGACAGCAGCGGAGAATGGACGTTCTTGCAATCAGATGCAGTCCTCTTTTCAGAATGTATGACATCAGGTGAGCTTCAAAGGGCTGAAAAATCCCCCATGTTTTGCGAGTTTAATAGGCCCCATCCTTCTGCACTTCTAACCTTGCTACTTAAAGAATTTTGTTTAGAGAAATCCGATGTCTGGATGCTGCTGCTGCTGCTGAGGGATACTGCAGGTGGTGTACACTTGTATGTAAACAATTTTGAGGGAGGTTCAATGTAGGTAGGTGTTTTTTCACCTGACTTCTTGGTTTGCACATTTCAATTGAATACATCAATATACAAATTATGTAAGACTCTCTTATTCAGTACCTGCTAGTTGTGACCTTGCTAAGTCTGTTGAAGTTCAGGCAGCCTGATTTGCTGCTCTGTACCTTCGTGGAATAGAATCACAGTCGCTGTGGTTAGAAGGCACCTCCGGAGGTCATCTTGTCCAACCTTCTGCTCAAAGCAGGGCCCACTAGAGCAGATTGCCCAGGGCTGTATCCTGTCAGTTGTATCTCCAAGAATGGAAACTCAGCAACTTTTCTGAACATTTGTTCCAGTGTTCAAGCACACTCAAAATAGGTCCTTTACATTTAAATGGAATTTCTTTTGTTTCAGTTTGTGGCCATTGTCTCTTTATTCTTTCTCTCAGGTGTTTACACATGTTGGAATGCTCCCCCTGAACCTTCTCTTCTCCTGGCTGAGCAACCTCAACTCTCTCAGCCTTTCCTTACCCTACAAATGCCCCAATCTATTAATCATCTTTGTGATCCTTTGTTGGACTTGTTCCAGTATGTCTATGTCTCTCTTGTGCTGGTGGTTCCAGAACAGGACACAGTATTCCAGATGTGGCCTCACCAGGGTCAAGTAGAAGCAAAGGATCACCTCCTCAGATCTGCTGGAAGTGCTATGTCCTGCTGCAGCCCAGGAAACTGCTGAACGTCTTTGCTGAAAGGGCACATTGCTGGCTTACAGTCAGCTTGGTATTTACCAGGATCTCGGGTCTTTTTGTGCTCACCGAATAACAAAAATGTTTCTTAGACCATTATGAATGGATCTTACGTGATCTCATCCTTATCGTTTAAGTAGGACATAGCTGCTGAGAGCAGATACAAGGTCCTGAGGCCGTGACTGGGAGTGCCCATGTCTTGCTGTATGTTGAAGAAAGAATCTTGACTTGCCCATCTTCAAAGGTCATCAGAAAATTGCTTGGGAGCAGACTGGAAATACCTTGATTTAGATCAGCTTCTTATGCAACTGTGCCAAAGGATTTGTAATTGATACTTCAATCTATAGACAGCTGTGTTCCTACATACCATCCAGCTGATTTAATTCAGGGATATTGACAGGAATTCGTACTGTCAGTGCTCACATATGGCTTAACCAGGGAAGTGCAGTCTGAGAAAAACTGCAGAAAAGTACTTGTTCCAGTGGGAAGAAAACAGAAAAAAGCTGGTGAGGGAAACCAAGCAAAATGTGTGTCACAAACATGACTCAAAGGAGAACATGACAAAGAAATATAAGTGAATTGAGTGAAGAATATTTATGTATCTGGATATTTGATTTAGAATTTTAATTATACACTGGAAGATGAAGTAAATAATTTCTTAGTATCTGTAGTCACTTTTTTTGGTTTGCATTGCTGCTATTCAGCTCTTGCTATGTGAATATTGTTCCTTGCTGGAGTTTTCAAAAGACATGCGTCTACAACCCAAGAAAGAGAGTTAAGCCTAAATGTTTATTTATAACATAGAAACAGGAAATTGTCTTTTGTGCACAACCAGAATCACATTTGAAACTTACTCTAAAATAATTTTGCTTTTGTATTGAAGACTGAGTGGAAGCTAATGAATGGAGATGAAGATAAACAATTTAGTACTTGACTGAGGATTCAATTTGTGACTCAGTACTCAGAAAACATTCTCTAGACTCTTGTGGTTTAAGAAAGTTTTGCCAGGCTGAAAACGATATTCTTCTTCTCTGTTTTCTTTGTATGTGTGTGTGTAAACCAGTGGAAAAATGATTTTGCATATTTATGTCTGAGCACTGATACGAGTGAAAGCGTCTTCATTCAACCTGTCAAAATAGTCCCTCTCTGCATCAGGAAAGTGTCTCGCCTTGCACTTAACCAGTGTGTCAGTGGTTCCTAATGCATATTCTGTGAGTAAAAGCACTGTGCTTAAACAGTGTGACATCTGCTCACTGGGTGAGGGTTAGTCTTCAGTACTACTGCAGGAAATTTCCGTCATGGTAGTTTCCAGTCTTTTCCTCTATATAAATTACTATAGGCAAATTGTCGATAATGGTTATAATACGTTCACTAGCCACAGTTGTTGCTTTTTCTCTAATCTGATTTTATTGGTTGATTAATGTTTGTTCAACTCAGTGCCTCTTTAAAGAAAGACTTAAAGGTGGATCATGTCATGCATTCAAATGTGTCCTCTTCATATATTCTTTCTTAAAAACAAGGTTTAAGTGAAGATTCATACATAATACAGTGATTTAATGTTTGCTGTTCTCTCTGAAAGGAAAAATTTAATTTATAGTAGAAAGAAAACCCACTGAAGCTATCTGAAAGGCAGTATAATATAAAGCAAAAAAACACTCCATATTACCTGAGGTTTGGGAGTTTACTGGTACTTGTTTGATTTACGTAAATTTCCTTTTCCTCCTTTGACTCTTTCCCACTTTTTTCCCAAGGCGTTTTTGAATGTTAGATCTCATGCAGAGATAAAGAGCTCTCCAGTTCTGCTGCCTCCCTCTTGTACAGATCTCTCTTGTACAATAACCTGAGCTCCTCTGAACTCTGTCTTCCAAAACCTCCATTTCAAGACCACGAGGACCTGAGAATCACCCATTTTACTGCTAGGTGGCTCTGATTGTGAATTAGCCTCATTGTTTAACTAGTGTTTCGTTTTAACTAGTTTTGGTTTACCTTGCAGCACTTTTTTCTTGTTTTGCCCCTTCCTGCTAAATCTAATCACACTGGAAATGGCAGAATTATTCTGCCATTTTAAAATGTTGGTGAGATTCCTCTCACAAACAGCTCTAAGTATTGCTATAGTCACTGGAAGCCATCCACTGACCTTAGGCTCAGCTATAGCTGAAATTAGACAACTCTGTTTTTGTTAATTAGTTACTAAACTACACGCTTTTGGAGAATAAGAGAGTATTTTGTCCCAAGCTCTTTTTTAGACATCTGCTGCTGAACAGCCAGAGTGAGTGACACTCACAGATCCCATTACACCTAACTCAGGACCTAGGTGTGATGCTCTGGATTGAAAAGTGAACTCATAAATTATCATCCAGAATAGTCCCTTTCGTGGTTTCTCAAAAACCCTAGAGACAACTGAACATCCTATTTCCCTTTTTATTTTAGCCATGAATTTACCTCAGCGCCTGCAGTCGTTTCTTTATGCGTGCCCAAAATGGGCCCAATCTGAGCAGAAAAGCAGAAGGGAAAATAAGTCTGGTTTCCCCTTCAGACTGAGGGCTTTCAAATCCTGCCTCCAAACTATGCACTTGCCCGGGCAGTCGGCCCTTTCCCTAGCACGTAGGAAAGGGAGGGCTGGCGTGGGTTCTCTGTGTCTCGTCCTGGAAAGAGGCTGGGAGTTGCCAGAGCTCGGAGCCCTGGCACCCTGCATGCAGATTCCCAAGCGCAGCGAGGTCAGTGCAGCCTCACCTCAGCAGGGCTGGGGCCAGCCCCGGGAGCTGCGTCTGGGCCTCGGCATGTTCCGCTGGCAGTTTGAAGATGAGCTGTCTCCCTCTTTTTGGAAGAGCTCCCTTGATCCTAGCTATAGCAGTTATTTTTATAAAAAAGGTCACACAACGTTTTCCTGCACTTTTTGGTGGAAAATGAGCTTTTATTTTTGCTTGGGAGAATGAGACCCAAAGCTAGAGCCAGAGGCTGGGCTGCATGTTCTGTTTGGGCCACAGTGCTAGGCCGCAGCCTCTGTAAGGCTCCTGCACGTTAATGTTGTATCATTATTATTAATAATACTGTTGAGCCAAATGCTTGGGGTACAGAATACAGAATTTAAAAAAAATAAGGTCTGGATTTTGTTACAGGGACAAGTTGCTTAAAAACTAGGTACAATAATTTGTTGCTTAGGTATCTGGTTTTTTTCTGATCCAAAATGACTGTTGTCTCACAGTGTTCTACAGGTGAAGTGTAACTATTAAATAGGAGGAATAGACCAGCCAAATAAAATCCTTATGTCCTGATTCTCCTCACAGCTACAGTAATAAAGGCTGGAAGAAATGGAGAGGAGTTCTGCAAAGTTTGGTGTACTACTGAGCCAGCAGTGCAGCAACAGTTTAGTGCCTGTGTCTGTAAGACTGTACATATAATTGAGTAGAGGTAAATTTTACAACAGGAAAATTGTCTTTCCCTAGGTTATAAAATGGCCAGCATAGACAGTAAATTCAAGGCCTATCAGAGGTGGTGTGTGCCACTTGACAGGTGCCAGGCTTCTAATTAAAGCCCCCAAAGAGAAATGCTAGAGCAAAATGTGCATCTGGAGAGATGTGGCTGGTTCCTCCTTCAGATTAGGAGAGTTGAAGCAGTCTACAGTGCTTAACCTATGACCAAGTTGCTTTTAATTTTCCATTTTTATTAGTATGAATTATTAACCTCATGAATATTAAAAAAAAACCTTTCTCAATTTCATTTTTATTAAAAAAAAGGAAGGATGAAGCTGGTATGGGTGTGGAAGAAAGCATCACTGAAAGCTGCTTGAAGAGAACAATGTGGAACAGGAGGGAGCTAGGGATACAGACTGGGAAGTGTTTTAATACTGTATGTACCTCAGCACTGGGATATGAAATCTCATTGCAATATTTAATAACATTTTAATTTTTCTCTTTTTCTTTTAAACAAAGCCGTGATTAGAAGATCTTATTAGATAATGTAAGTTCTCAAATTCTGGTGTGCTGGAGCTTTGATGGCCCACAGACCTTCCGCAGTGCAGTACAGTATGCTGTCTGCTCACATTATGTCGATCCTCCTTGCTTCCCACAAGTTTGGCATTAAAAGAAACTCAGAAAATGAATTAAACATGTTTTGAATACTTCTTCTTTGTGTAGGTTTTTGCCTAAATGCTGTATGGCAGTTAGAGTAACCAGGAGGAAGAAGGGGTGGCTTTCCCCAGCAGAATGAGTCAGATGACCCCCAAGATCTCCTTCCGAGGCGTGACTGTGGTGGGTTGATCTTCACTTGACACCGGGTGCCCCCCAAGTCTCTCTATCACTCCTCTCCTCAGCAAGGCGGGGGAAGAAAATAAGATGGAAAAAACCTCGTAGGCTGAGATACAGGCAGTTTACTAAAATAAAATGTGACGCTCAAGCAAAGGAAAAACTTCAAAGATTTTATTCTTTACTTCTCATCAGGAAGTGATGTCTGGCCACTTCCTGGGAAGCAGGACTTCAGCATATGTAGTGGTTGCTCTGGACAACAAACATTGTAAAATAATGAGTGTCCTCCCTTCCTCTTCCTATTTCTTAGCTTTTATATCTGAGCATATGTCACAGAGTATGAAATATCACTGTGCTCAATTTGTGTCAGTTGTCCTGGTTATATCCTCTCCCAAGATTTTGCCCATCCCAAGCCTGCTGATATGGGGGGAAATGCTGGAAAGAAAACCTGGATGCTGTGGAAGCACTGCTCAGCAGTACCTAAAACACTGTGTGTTCTTAGTGGCTTCCCAGCTACCACTACAAAGCACAGGCTCTGAGGGCTGCTGAGGGGAGAATGAGCTCTGCCTCAGCCAGACTCAATACTTGAAAACAATGTAAGATTTTGCTTGTAAATAGATTGTCTTCCATGTGATTTCAGGGATTTCCCAGTTCCACTTCAGTTGGTCACTTCAAGGATGAGTGTTAGGGTCTTTTGGTGTGTGTTTGTATGGTTATTTTTCTTGTGGTGATAAATGATCCCTTTTTTCTGCAAGAAATCTGATTTTTGTAAGGTCTACCATTAGGAGTTACAGTAAATGTTCTTGTTTGAGTTTGCTTTAAAGACTTCAGTCAATTCTAATGCTTTCCAAATTGTCTTTCTCTTTCCTAATCTGTTCTGTGTGGAAGCTGTACATTATAACATATGAATATATGTTTACTCCTGAATAAATTAACAGGACTCTTGCCATCAAGTATGATTGAATGTGATTTTTTAAAAAATTAATAAAGAAATGGGATATATAATGCATAATGTGTTATGCAGGAAGCAACATTATATTAACTAGGAATTGAAGAACTGCATGTCCTGCTGATGGTGAACAAAATCAAACATGTTGACAGATTCACTCACTCCATCACGAACAGGAAAGACCTTGAGGATGTTTATTTGAATAGAGGGACCATAAATCTAGCACACAGGTACCAACAAACAATAGTCCTGGGTTTTTTTCTTTAAAAATATGATGTGCAATATAATAAAAGCTCATTATTATATGTCTTTATATATAGGTGTTGATAGTATATAATTTTGTATGTCCAGGAAGTAGTTTGGCAGATGTATATACAACAAACAATGTGGATTTATAGACTGCCTGCTAAAGGCTTGCATTTATCCTTAATTTACTTTGTGGGTCCTATTGGGTCCTTCCTGAGAGCACTAAAAATGGTTGTCTCACATTTTACAGTGCACTTGAAAAGTGCTGTAATATGATTTGTGCCTGAATTTATGTTTCAGAAGGGAATTCAAGTTATTACTATTTCCTCCTATTAAAATCATCAGGTGCTGAATATGTTCATCTGAAAAACAGGACCATCTCACAGTCTTTTACTCAAGACTTGTAAAAAATCAATATAGTTCCCATCAGTACAGTAAATTACCAACTGAACCACTTCCAGTAATCACGATGTACAGTCTCTCATTAACCCCTTCCCTTCTCTGTATTGAGATTTTTATTCTAATATTGTCTTAGGATAAAGGTATTTTTGAATATATGTGTAAATCATTAGACACTAGAGTAATTAATTCAAAATTTTATAACTAAGGCTCTTATGCATCTGTAGCAGTTCTGTGTAAGACCTTTATTGATGGTCTGGACGAAAGGATTGAGGGCATTCCTGGTAAGTTTGCAGACAACACCAAGTTGGGTGGGAGTGTTGATCTGCTGGAGGGCGGGAAGGCTCTACAAAGAGATCTGGTCAGGCTGGATTGATGGTCCAAGCCCAAATGTATGGTTCAACAAGGCAAAGTGCCAGGTCCTGGACATGGCTCACAACAACAGTACCAGCGAAGGTTTATATTGGATATTAGGAACAATTTCTTCCCAAAAGGGATTGTCGAGCACTGGAATAGGCTGCCTAAGGCAGTGGCAGAGTCACCATCCCTGGAAATATTTAAAAGGCATGTGGCTGTGCCTCTTAGGGCATGGTTTAGTGGTGGTCTTGACAGTGCTGGGTTAATGGTTGATCTGAGAGGTCTTTTCCAGCCTAAACAATTCTATGATATAAGGATGTGTGGTGCTCCCACACAAAGTATGCAATTAAATACATCCTTGGAAGTATGTGGATAAGTCAAGGAGCAAGAATTGCTTGCTTTATTTGTGGGAGGAGTTGGGAGTCAGAAGAATTTCACTTCTGGAGAGGGATTTTTGTCTTCAGCGTTAATTTTCAAGGTACCTGGACTTTTTTGAGCTACTTGGCTGGAACTATCTACCAGGGATAAATAAGCATACTTTTAAATTGCAGTTCCTAAATTGAATATTCCAGATCCATGCTCTGTTAACTCACTGTCTTTCAGTATTTTTGCATGACTTCACCATTACTGCAGGTTTTGTGGTTTTGTTCAATAGCATAAATCCAACGTGGTTGTGACTGAGCTGATGGACATGCTTGAGCCTGTGTAAGGAGCACAGAAGCCTCGAAGATAGTGGCCTGGGGAGAAGCAGCTGGGGGTAGCTGGCTGGGAGACATCTGTGGGAAGAGGCAAGGAAAACTCAGTGTCAGAAAGACATCTCCTAACTTGAAATTTCAGAGACCATCGTTGAACAGGAGATACACAGCTCAAAGGACTGTATCAGAATATAGAGAATAGAAAATGATAGTGGTATATGATGGAATATTGTGGGAATTGGGAAAGGCAGCACTAAGGTGAGAGGAAGTTACATCAAACTAAGTAATCTGAGTTAAATAGCTTCACAGATGCAACACTGACATCTTAATAAGTTTGTCAGAAACAAATTTAGGAACAAGGCCGTGTTTTGGTTGTTGCTAGTTTTATATTTGATAATGCAGCTAAGTTAAAGATTCTGTTGAGTTACTTTTCTTTCATATTCTGTTCATGCTTGTGGTTCAGAAATGCAGAGGAAGGACAAGATGGTGTAAGAAAACTGTGACCTGAGAGGAGTTTTATGGAAATAAACTTGTTTTATTGTAGATTTATTGGCAGAAGTAAAAATAGTCATCACTTCCTCTTGTCAGAACTATAAACAGACATGATGTTGAGACAAGGGATGGAGGTAATAGTCAGAAAATGATTTTGTTTACATAGCTGCTTTTTTGAGTTTGATCAGACATTTATTGACCAGTATGACAGTGTATTCTTTGAGAGACTCTATTATAGAGTGAGTGTCATCCAGATCCAGCAAATAATGAAAGAGAAAGAAACAGAGAATCATCTTTGATGGTGCTAACAAATAAAAGCATGCTCAAAGCTAATTTGATATGTGAGCGAATTGATGGAGGAGCCTTCCTATGCTTTCCTATGCTTCCACTGGAGACATGGACTTCTTCCATTCATGTGTCTTACCAGAAGATAATTCCTATGCCCTCATGGAGATTTACTGCTTTTGTTAACAGGATGAGAAAGTACAATAATGCTGGCTCAGATGTTGGAGAACTTCCTCAGTTGGAGATCTTTAATATTCTTCAAGGTTGAATAGTCTTCTTTACTCCTCCTGGTCCCTATCATTAGAAACTATTGTTCCTTCTTCTTTATTTCTGTGCCAGTATCCCTTGTGTGTCCTATCTATTTAAGCTGGTCCCCAGCTGAGATTTGTTCTTCACATCAGAAGTATCAGGCAGGTGCCAATAGCAATTTTGGGAGCTAATCTTCTTTGCCTAGGCTGGCAGCTGCCCTTACGCTAGCAGGTACATCAATAAGGTGTTTGCTGCTATGATGAGTCTGATGAAAAATGAATCTATTTTTACTTTAAAAGCAAGTAAGTCTTCCCTGATTAGTGACATATTAGATATCTGAAGGGGAGCGAAGAGGATGGTAATGCAAGTTACCAAGAGTCTGCATTAGTCTTAGGGCTAAAATGATTAGTCAGACAAATCAGATCTAACTGCTTTTGCAAGAAAAGCTGTAGATTTGCCACAAGGCATTGATGACAAAGTGGCTGATGTGTCTGGTTGACTAGTGATGAGACAGGCATGAGAAGGAGACATGGGCTCTGAAATTCTCATGGGAAAAACAGAAAATGTAGGGCTGTAGAAGATCTGATAGGTTATCCAGAAAAGCATCATGAAGTCTTACCAAGTTTACTCTGAAAATTGGATTGATTTCTGGTTTGTGCTGTTTCTTTTAAAAGTTATTTCTGAATATCAGCATCCTCAATTGTATTCATATCCATTTGTTCTCTTTTCAAATCAGTTCCCTAGTTTAATAGTTCTCTTTTCCCAGTGTTCATCTTCTCCCACTGCCATCATGAGGCTATTCTCATTCTGTAGGTGACTGTTATTTTTCTCGCCTCCTCTCATAATTTTGCCATTCCTCACTATGAAGTCATAGCCTCTTTCTCTGCCCATTCTTGTTTGCATTCTTTCCTGAGTATATGATGAGAGTTTTATACTTGGGTCTCACCAGGACCTGAACAATGATATTTATGTCTGTGTCTCTGTCATGGAAATTTCTTACATTGTGTGTCCAAGGAGGCTTGTTTTTAAGCACTGCAGTCAAGAGAAGCCAACAATCAGCCTGTTTAAGCAAGAAGAAAGTTATGATCAGACTATTTCAAGTAAACACAAAAGCACTACGTTTGAAAAACTAGAGAAGCACACTACTATCTATTAACTAAGAATAAAATGGCTTTTGCAGCATTTAAGTATAAACTTGAAAATTTTTTCATCTTGCATAATTTAGGGGCTTAGTGAATCTCATTTTCCTGTTTTTTCAGGTTTTGCAGGTAAGTAAACTGAACATCTTGTCTTGATAATCACGTATACCTTTCATATTGTACTCAGAAGACAAGGTCACCTGTCTTGGCCATATTTCACACCATCATTTGTTCCCACTAGTGGTTTATCATTTTCATAATCTTTAAATTACTCATAGTTTTCTTCAGGGTTTTGAGTCAGATCAGCCTCTTACTAGCTATTTGCTCTTGTTTCCCTGTATTTCTTCAGTTCTTTCTACATGTTAAATAAGCCCTTTCTTACCTATCCATTTGCCTGCATCACAAGTGTTCTTTCAAGGCTTCTTGCAAGGTGTCCCTCTGTGTGTCTGAACTGGCAGCTGGGAGAAGAGCAGTAGGATATACCAGTGCAGGGAGGTCTGAGCATTTCTGATGAGGTACAGCAGTCTGTGCTGCATTCCTTGCTCAAGGGCCAATGCCAGCCTCATTGGACCAATGCTTATACTCATGCTAATGTTCTGTGGCATGCAATGTTTCTCCCTCCATTCAAATTTTTGTCTAATCCCAGCTTGATTCAATGAGATCTGCAGCAGCTAAGTCATATTAGAAAAAATTAGGCCATCAATCTATTATTAAGCTGGAAAGTGTTTTATATTTTGTGTTTGCCCTCAGGGTGTCTCAGAACATTTCACAGCTGATCTGCCCTGAGTATGAGAGGGCTGGGGTTTAGGTGCTAAAAGATGCGTACAGATACTGAGGGAGTTCTGGAGTTTTGTTAAAACATTTGGTTTCCAGTCTTGAAACTAACCTGAACCAAGGCCTAGGTGTTTGTCCCTGGACCTTTATGGTTCTGTTGGTTTAGGTGCTTTTGAAAAAAATGTCCTGTTCTCTGCTAGGCGGGTAGCTCCTACATCTAAGAGGTAGTGTCTGTTCTGTAGTGTTGGGAAATTTTCCTGCAATGGTAGTTAAGTTCATTCTACTTGTGTCTGAGCAAAGATCAGTGTACACTTTTAGAAAATGTTACTTTTGTCACATGTTCTGCTTTTGATAATGTATCCGCACTCTCTGAAAATTAAAAATCTACCCCCAATTTTTAATGTATAGCTGTCTCTGTTTAAACGTGTTGCTTGATAAAATGGCCATCTTTTGTGTATTCTTAGCTTTTTAAAAGAAAATAGATCTTTAGATCAAGATTCTTCATGCAGGTTATTTCACAGAACAGATGGTGTCAGAAGGCACCTCTGGCAATCATCTACTCAAAGCAGGGACAAGTACAGCTCAGAACCTTATCAAACAGGCTTTGAATGCTTTCAGAGTCAGAGACTCCACAAATTCTCAGTTGGGCAGTTGGTTTTGATGTTCAATATCAGAGTTCTTAGCACAAAATGATTACTCTTTCAGATATGCATAATACAGAAAGTAAGACAGGGAAGCAACCAAAATCATTAGCTGATTGTCAGGATCTTGGCCTTAGTGACTAATTTGCTTTAGTGACTGGTCCAGGCACTAAAAATATCTTTTAAAAGGCATGATTTAGAATCAGAATGAAAATTCCAGTTGTGGCTTGCATGTTGTTGTTCTAAGTGTTGAGGGGGAAGAAGATATGGGAAGGATTGAATTTTCACATTCAAGTCCCTTAATGCATTCTTGAAATGCCACATTTGGATGTTTATTTTCTCACCTCACTGCTGCCTCAACGTGTCAGTTTGGATTTGGTGCAAGAAAGAGTTAATTTAAGGCAATTTGTGCAAGCTGCTACAGAGAGTATGAGTCAATAGCATCATGCTTTGAGCCTAAGCCGCAGAGGAACTGGCATGCCAAGAGTTGAAAAGAGACATCTCTGTTTTGTGCACGCTCAACTTCCAAAGGCAGTGGCTGGGGTAGAAAAACGCTTTGAATATGAACTAAAGAGTTGCCCAGAGGAAGGAAAGAGTAATGACTATATCCATGGCCAAAAAGAGGTGGAGGGCACTGGATGAGATAGATGCATGTCCTCTGTCTGTCCTTTCATATTACTGTTGCTGACTCCCTGCCCTAAGATGACATATGCGTTGGCACTCCTTAAACTGGTGTCTTGTATTTTTATTTGCTTTCAGTTGCTAATTTGACATTACGGACCATACTTTTGAACTGCTGTACATCCTTTATAAATGGCTTTAAGATGTTTTAGTGTGATAAGACAATATAAAAATTGAAGTCATTATTGCTGTCTTTATCACCAGGGGAATTGGACAGCTGCCATTGATCTGCAAGAGACTTAATTTCCATAGTTTGTTATTACATTAACCCTTAGAATTCTTCTTGTTTGTGATTTCAAAGAAAGGTTTCCTAATCAAAAGGTCATCCTCTGTAGTGTGTAGTGTTTGAGAGACACAGAAGGGCAGAAAATCTATGAATGCTGTCATTTTTATCTGATCAATAACATCTTGCTTTATTAATAGTAATATCCCAGTATTTTACATTGCATCATAGCAAGATCCTACCGAACTGCTTGTGAGTGAAATCTAGCAGTTTGTGAAAGGCATGCTGCTAACTGCTTGATTTGGGGCAGATATTCTGTGCCCCTTTAAATTTTTGGCATATATCTTACATTTTTTAATTAAAATAATTATAAAAATTCTCTACTCCTTGCTATTTTGTAAGGAAAGAGATTGAATAAGGGCCTTATCTTGCTGTGTTGAGTAACACTTTCTAATGGGCTAAATTGTACCATTCATCCAAAAGCCACAGTAATGGTAGCACAGAGGCTGCTGTGTTGCAGAGGGAATAACTTACTCTTTGCTATCTTCTTCTGGTTTCACAATAAGGCCTGAGAAGTCAAAGAAGGGATTTTTAATAATTAAAAACCTAGAAGAGGTAAAAAGTTGAACCTGTTTTAAAAAGTGAACCAAACATGGCATTTTCAAAGTAGTATCAATGTAGCTCCAGTTTGATTCGTTGTTACTGGCCAGGGCACCTTTAGATAGCAAATGTAGATAGTGTGAATCAAGAGTCAGTAGAGGGCTGCAAGACACTCCTCCCTGTGTTACCTCACAGCAGTGTTGAAGACCAAAGAAAGTAAGTTTTGGTTTTCTTCCTAGGGTAAAATTCTGCTTGATGCTTTGGTTCTCCGCTTGGTCCAAATATTGCCTTAGTGTTGGCTCAGCCAGTGTACAGCCTTGCTCCTGTTTATTTATAGCATAGCCATGCCCAAAAGATGGAGTTAGAGTTCCGCTAGCAAAATCAGGAGAATGTAGATTGTTTGATTTTTTTAACATCTACAAGCTGCCTGGAACTGTGTTTCAACATTAACCTAATACTAAGGATAAGTCACAAGCTTGAAGTGAATGCCTGCAAAGACTGTAGGCTCCTTTTACTTGGACAGATGTCTTTTTATAGTTGGACAAAATATTTTTCGGGAATGATTTAGATATAATTGATAGAAATCTCTGGGGTGTTTTTTCCAATTTTGCTGTGATAGTTTGCTGTTGAGAGGGATTTGGAAGGCTGAACCATGAAGTACAGAACTATCCTGGGAAATGGTGCTGCTAAACTACAGACATATTTGAATTGCAATAATATTCATCCTTGGTATATCTTAAATTGATTTAATTTGTAAAACCCACCGGTCACGGGTTTTCACTCATATCTTGACATCATGTTTGAAAATAGGTGAGAGTCTATTTGAGCACCTATGTCAGTTGTAGATTTATAGGGGTTCTCCTACCCGTGGGAGACCAACTGGCCCTTAAGAACAGGGACTGGTTGTCTAAAATGGCATGAGATACCTGTTTTACATGCCTGTATCTCTCACAAAACTCCGAAACAATATAGAAAAACAATAGAAAAGGGAGGAGTAGCACATAGATCTCTAACAGTAAGGAAGTACCTGACAGATGGAGCAATATCCTCTCAGAATGAGATATTGCAGGTCTGAGAATTTTTTCTATAGCAAATTATCATGTCAAAGTGAGACTATTGCACTAATGAAAGTCCTAGGGTGATTTTTTTTTTGTCCTTTGCATCCAGGCCGTGCTTTGCTGAGACTTACTGACAAAAAGCTTGAACGAATGGGCATTGCCCAGGAAAGCCTGCGACAGCACATTCTGCAGCAAGTCCTTCAGCTGAAGGTGAGAGAAGAAGTCCGAAACCTCCAGCTGCTTACACAAGGTATGAAAAATAATTTTGATATGGACAGTTACTGAGGTCAGATACGAGAAGTTTGCCTGAGGGCATAAAAGGTGACTTGATGTTCTTCTACAAGAAATGATGCGTGAAAATGTCTCATAGATTACGCATGCTTTCCAAGGGGGGAACAAAAGGTAAAATAATGCATAAATAAATAAATAGAGGTGTTTAGCTGCCTGTTTTGTGTGATAAATAGGCTCCATCTACAATTTAATGGTAGTCTTTCTTAACTATCTGCTTACTAAGATGAAAATAATTATGTATGAAGGGCACAGGTGGAGGACCTACTGTCTTTAAAAGCATTGTACATTTTGCATTAATTGTTTACTTTCAGTATTAGATAAAAGAGTAATTTCTGTAAGCTGTTTTATGGTAAGAGCTGTCAGTGGAACCTGTTAGACTGTTTTTTGCAGATGGCTGATTCCTTCTTCATGTTGCAATAATTTTATTGACTTGAATAGAGTTGCTTCTAATTTTTGCTGCTAAGAATATACAAAACTGGGCTCAATATGAAGTCTAGATTAGAAGACAGAGAAGAGGAAGTAACAAAAAAAGGTTATGCATATTTTCCAAATGAGGTTGAGATGTTTTATGATGACTTTTGTTGCTAGCTCTGTAGTAATGGCTATGGTAACATGGAAGAAAAGCAGTCATTATGGCAGCACTGTAAAGGAACATTTAGACATCCTCACTGTATATCTGCAGTACTTTCTCAATGTTAAATGTGGTTTGGTAATCCAGTGGGATGGCATAAACCACATACTTCTGTGGTGTTTTGGTTCAGTGCCTGTTGTATGTCACACTGTATGAAGAAAATAGAGTTCTTCAGTACATGCAGTGTATTTTTAACAAAATGTCCTTCACACATTACATTATGTTCCTAATTAAGCCTTGCTCGCTGTGTTTGGGGAAAAACTCTGATTAGTTGAGTAAGCTGCATTTTATCTGAAATAGCTGATGTCTCGACTGAATTGTTTCTTCAGGCTTGGTGTCTTGTGGATTGTGATGAGGAGTTTTAGGGTTCCTTTGTTTTGCCATGAGCTGTAAATACAAGCTCATCTTGCGTCATATCAAAGGTAGCGCACATGCTGAAACATGAATGTCTTCCCCAGGTATTTAGAACTCTTCTTTTTCTCTTTATCCATTTATCCATTATTCCTACATCCTTTTCTTCAGTGTCGGCCAGGTTCTATCTTTCACTGCATCTGAAATGTCACTTGAGAGTTTGATGGACTGCCAAGTTCTGGTCATCCACCATCACTGTTTTAGGCCTGCTTATGAAAGTTGGGATTTGATTGATATGGGACAATGAAGACTCATTAGCTATAAATTTGGATCAGTTGATCACTGCTGTCCAGATAGATTCCTGCATAAACTTGTATTTGGCGTTGAGAACTATGTATTTCCTGGTTTCTTTATTGTTTCTCTCTGGTTCCCCTCTGGACACATCAACTGGTGTATGACTATGCTCAGTCAGACAGCAATGACTGCCATTTCAAGGGATTCAGGGCAGCATCCTTTGAGATCTATTCCTTTCCCATGCAGTTGAGAATACAAGTTTGGACTTTGGTAAGAGAATGAATAAACACATGCTGGACTGTGAAGGACAGATTAGCACTGGATGCATGGATGTGTGTTTAATGTAGTCTCTCTCTGCTGTGTAGAGGGAACATTCTTATGTACTCTGATCCCATAAAGGCAAGACATTGTGTGCTTTATGAAAGGCTGTTTGACAAGTTTGACAAAAAGTTGGTGGTCTGCAGCTCCAGCTGTCTTCCCCCACAATGGTATTGGCCATTGTGCTGCACTTCAGAGCCACTCCAATATATCCCTGGGGAAATGGCTCAATCCGAGAATTTCTGTCAAAAGAATTTATTCCTCGCTTTGCTGGGGTCTGTGAGAGTGTAACCATGTGAGCCAGTACCCACTGGTGGCAGTAGAGTGGGTCAGTTCAGAAAGACAAGACACGCTGCATTCAAAGCTGTGGTTTTCAGGGCTGGGTGGCCACTGGTGTGACCACCAGCCACAAGAGCTTGCGGTTGCCCTGTGTTCCAGAGCTCATCTGGGAATGGCTGTGTGAGGGAGCAAGAGCTCTCTGTCCTTGCAGGGAAGAAAACAGTGGCACTAATCCAAACTTGTATCAGTAAAACAATATGAATACCATTTTATAAACAAATCTATGAATGGACCTGATGGACTGTAAAACCTCTTGTCTGAGAGCCAGCAATCTTCATGTGCTATTTGTCCACCAAGGATAGTATGAAAGCAGGCATCTCCCAGGTGAATAAAAACAGAGTGCTTAAGCAGACTCTTTCTTTTAAAAAGCTAGAGGAACCAAAACTGTGTTTACTTCCGTCTTCTTAAATAGAGCTGGAGTTATGGGCAGAACAACAGTTTATAAAAACATTCCCCTGAGCAGCAAAGCTGTGTCAATTGTATGATTCCAGGATGAGGAGACAGTGAGTGACAGGATGACAGCAGTACTCCTGTCCCTTATCACCTCATTTGCACTAAGCTGGAGTGCGTCTGTTGAAAGTGCTTGATGGAAGTACTAAGGTTAGGATATTATTTCTCAACTACAGTACAACTTGTGAAGCTCTTTGTATGTCAGTTGTTCTCCAAAACTGGTTTTGTCCCCTTTCCCAGTTTCTCCAAACTGTATCCACTCATATTCCTATTATGATTTATATGTTCCTGATCCAGGTTGTTACTGGAATAGCTTTCTGTAACTGGTTTTTTTGTTGTTTTTTTTGGAGAACACCTGGAGAACATTTTTTCTCTGAAAAGCTATTTCTGCCTTTTGGAAATTCCACTCGCAAAGTCCAGGTCACACTGTAGCTATTGCTATGCTATGCCTTGCTGTCCTCCAAAAAGAGGGGAAAAAAGCCCTCTGTCTCTCAGTGCACAGCTCAGGAGTCTGTTAGGTGAAAGAAGCTGTTGAAACCCATTTCTGAATTAATGTAGCACACAAGCTGGGTTGCAAGCAATGAGGTCCTAATTCAGAACCCATTGATGTCAGCAAAAAGACTTCCACTGACTTTAGTTCATACCCCAGCTGAAGCAGGATCGAACAGGGAAAGTTTTAAAAAAGTATTATGTAATAGTTACCAGATATTTTAAGTGGCTTTGTGTTCTGTTGTCTGCAGGGAAAGTTAACCTCATTTTTGAAACTCAGTAGTATTCTTTTCTACTCCTGTATCAGAAAATGACTTAAAACTGTTCCATTCTTCTTCATTCAAGACACCATTCAATCTCTTACAGCCAGAATAGTATGTGATTGTGTAATTGAAGTCTTGTCTTGAGTTTTAGGAAGACTTTTCTTTGAAGCAAGACTGCCTGATTGAGGCTGTTGCTGGCAGAAATGCTATTCCAGCCTCCACTAGGATAGAGGGGCACAGGCCCAACTACTGATCTGTGCTTTTTTCCCAGACTAAGTGATGCTGAGGAACTAATTTGACAAAATATATTCAAATGGCTCTTGGGGAGAGCTGCACACTGTTGGAAACACCATTATTATACTGTTGTCACTGTAAGCCTGAGTTGAAAGACCATTTTTTAAAAAAAAGCCTTACATAAGTACACAGAGAAGGAAGAAGTTATTCTGAGATTTTTCAATGTGAGTCCTGCTTTGGGCTAGCATAGAAGAGACTGTCCTCAAAGTGGTAGAACAGTGCTGTGTGTGTTTCTGAGCTAAGTATCCACAGACAGCAATATGCTCATAGGGCTGAACTTGAGAAGCATTTTTGGATTTGGTTTAAATGATACCTGCATTTAAGATGATGTTAGGCCCCTTTCTAAGTTCCTCTGTGAATTTTGTATAGGGCAAAGTGCTAGTTGAATATATTGCCAGAACAGTATTTCTTCCCCTAGCAAAACATGTTAGAATAAAGCTTTGTGCTTCATTGAAAATCATCTCAGCAGTTGATACCTGTTGAAATTATTTCTTCACTAAGTTTTCTGCTCATCCTGCACTGATGCTCATTTACTGAAATGCATTTGTGTCCAGCAAGAGTCACAATAAGACTGATTCACACTCTCCCTTCCCTACCTTCCCCCCCACCCCTCTCATTTCCAACATAGTCCCATTCAAAAGCTGTCAGCGTACCTCACTCTATTCTTTCAGAAAGGGAATTAGAGGGCCTGCAAAGTTGCATCTCATCTTCATCTAAATTCAGGAGTGATTCACCCCAACAATAAAGAAATAAGGCAAAAAATGCCATGAGGCCTGCATGGATGAATGAGGAGCTCCTGGGCAAACTCAAACACAAAAAAGAAGCCTTACAGAGAGTGGAAGCAAGGACAGGTACCCTGGGAGGAATGCAGAGAAAGTCCTAATGGAGTTAAAGCTGGCCAGAGACATCAACAGCAGCAAGAAACTCTTGTATAGGTACATCGGTGATAAAAGGAAGACTAGGGTGAATATGAGTCTCCTCTGGAACAAAGTGGGAGATATGGTTACCCAGGACATGGAGAAAGATGAGGTACTCAACGAATTTTTTGCCTCGGTTTTCACTGGCAAGTTCTCCAGCCACAGAATGCAAAGGCAGGGACTCGGAGAATGAAGAACCAGCTGTTGTAGGAGATCAGGATCAAATACATCTAAGGAGCCTGAAGGTGCACACGTCTACAGGACCCAATAAGTTGTATCCACAGGTCCTGAGGGACAGATGAAGTGGCTAAGCCACTATCTATCATATTTGAGAAGTTGTGGCAGTGCAATCAAGTTCCCAGTGATGGGAACCCTAATGTTTTTAAAGGGAAAAAAGGAAGACTGAGAAAACTACTGGCTGGTCAGTCTTACCTCTGTGCCCAGCAATGTCATGGAACAGATATTAAGCAAACTTTTCTGTCTGACCATTCTCAGGTGGTCACACTTTCACTACCGGAGATTTCAGTGCTGGGAGCAAAGCCCCTCTGCAGCAGAGGGCTCCAGGCCAGTGTGTGCACAGCTTGACTCCCTACACACAGCACTCTCACAGGCAGACAAGGTTTCCTTACCGGCTCAGCCCAGGGTTTCCCATAGCAGAGTTTCAGACCTCTGGGTTCTTTAAATAGCTTTATCACACAGCAACAAAATAACTACTCGAGCTGCTACTTCAGAGCAAAGGAAACCCTGGGCTTTTGTATCCTTATGGTCTAAACCGTGGAAAGTCTGGGCTCTTCCTGCTGAGTCACTGGCTCCTGCTGTGTTTCTGTGTGTCTGGTCACCTGGCTGGTGCCACGGGTCCCTGGGCCTTTTCAAAAGGTTGGTGCCAGTTCTCAGCCTCTTCCCTCAGGCTTCTGCCTCCCAGAGCTCAATCTGCAGCTCTCACTGCAGCTGCTCACTGAGCTACCTGTACTGAATGTATTTTCCTCAACACAGATCCTCCTGGAAACTATGCTAAAGCACATAGGAAATATTTGTGTCAGCCAACATGGCATCACTAAGAGCAATTTGTGCCTGACAAATTTGATGGCCTTCTATGATGGGGTTGCAGGGCTGATGGGTAAGGAAAAAACAACTGGTAGGATCCAACTGGACTTGTGTGAAGCCTTTGAGGCTGTCCCACATGACATCCTTTTCTTTAAATCGGAAAGACAGGGCTTTGATGGATGGATTACTCAGTGGATAAGGAATTTGGCTGGATTGTCACACTGAAAGAGATGTGGTCAATGGCTTGATGTCCCAAGTGGAGACCAGTGCTGAGTGTCGTTCATCAGGGCTTGGCATTGGGACTGGCACTGTTTGACATCTTTGTCAGTGACATGGACAGTGGGATCCAGTGCACCCTCAGCAAGTTCACCATCGACACCAAGCTGTGTGGTGCAGCCAACACTCTGGAGGGAAGGGATGCTGTGTAGAGGGGCCTGGTCAGGGTGGAAAGGTGGGCCCATGCAACCCTCATGATGTTCAACAAGGCCGAGTGCAAGGTCCTGCACCTGGGTTGGGATAATCCAAAGCATAAATACAGGCTAGGGGGGGAGCATGGATTGAAAGCAACCCTGGGAGAAGGACTTGGAGTGTTGGTTGCCCAACATGAGCTGGCAGTGTGTACTTGTGGCCCAGAAAGCCAAACATGTCCTGGGCTGCATCAAAAGCAATGTGACCAGCAGGTCAAAGAAGGTGATTCTCTCCTCTACTGTGCTCTCATGAGACCCCTCCTGCAGAGCTGCATCCAGCTCTGGGGCCCCAAAGAAGGACATGGACCTGTTGGAGTGAGTACAGATGAGGACCATGAAGATGATCAGAGGGATGGAGCACCTCTTCTGTGGAGACAGGCTGTGAGAGTTGGGATTGTTCAGCCTGGAAAAGGCTCTGGAGAGACAAGACCTCAGAGCAGCCTTCTATAGTACCTAAAGGCAACCTACAAGGAGCTGGAGAGGGACTTTTCAAGGGCCAGGATAGGAAAAGGAGTAGTAGCTTCAAACTGAAAGAGGGTAGGATAGATAGGAAGAAGGAAGAAATTATTTACTGTGTAGGTGATGAGGCACTGGAACAGGTATTGTATGGAGAAGCTGTGGCTGTGCCATCCCTGGAAGTGTTCAATGCCAGATTGGAACCTGGTCTAGTGCAAATTGTTCCTGCCTGTGTCAGGGGTGTTGGAACTAGATGACGTTTAAGGTTCCTTCCAACCCAAAACATTCTATGATTCTGTAACTGAGTGAAGAACAAGTAAGAGCCCTGTGTTCTTGTGATGGATCATTCACTGGGTTTTAGAGGAACTTTGTAACAGAAACATTGCCTTCAGGGTATGTGTGGTAAGTCATGACCATGAAACCCTACTTATCTGAAATGTTTTACAAGGATTCTGGCAGCATTATCAGTCTGTTAGTACTAAAGGCAGGCTTGATGAAAATTTGGCATGGAACTCTCCCAGTCTATCAGAAACATGATGCTACTTCCTGTTCGCCCTATCTGCTTTTTCCATATGAATGTCAAAGCTGGGAGGAACCGGAGTGCTGTTGTACCAGGCTTCATCCCTGCATGTGAGATTTGTTGTCATTTTCCATAATCAAAACTTGAAAGTACTAGAGTCAGTCCCATCTTCTGATCTCCCACATAATAAGACCTTTCCTGCTGTGGTGACTCCAGTACACAGCATGAATGATTTGGAGTTACACACCTGGCTGAAAAGGGACTTGAGTGGTCAGAAGTTTTGAGAACACAGGACCTTGCCAAACACAGGACTGGAAGGTCAACGAGTTAAGAGAAGGCAATTGCAGCTTGCTGTCCCCCTGTTGTAGACTTTATGGATACTGTGATATCTGAACTGTTGCCTACTGTCTTTCATGTTCCTTGAGGAAACGTTGCTTGAGATCAGCATGTTTCTTTGTCACCCCTATAAAGAAGTCAGAACAGCTGAGATTTGTGATAGAGAGTCATCTGTTACACTTCTAGGATGTACTTTTTTCTTCCCTGTGTACATTCTGGACTCAAGGTTTTGGCATCCAAGGAATCTTGGTTTCATATACCTGTGGTGTTCACAAGGCCTGCAGCATTTGAAACCTTGACTATCTTCTTACCAGACATCACTTCTTTTGTTTTCATTGTTTTGACATGACCTTTTTCTTTTGCTTAACCCTGAAGCTTCCAGCTAGTCAGGAAGGGCCTTTGCTTCCCAAAGCACAGAGTACTATGCAACTGTTTCTTGCATGTGTTGCATACATTGCATCTATCCAAGGCACAGAAAAAAAATGCTTACTCTTTCAGAAGAGAGCCAGCAAGCTTAATTCCCAACTGGTTTCCTTTGCTCCATGCTCGTGTTATGCTCCAAAATGTCTGAGAGACCTTGTGAGTTGAACACAGAGTGTATCATGAAAACATGGTCAGAAATTACCCAGTGACAGTTGTTTATCCCTTATCATAGCATGAAAACTGTGTTCCAGAACTCAGCTTGCTAAGTTGCCTGACTACAGGTAAAGAAATCTTAACCTTCTTCTCAATACAGGTTTATTTTCACCAAACGTCCATATCCCTTTTACGCCTTTCGATTGTATGTCCTTTTTTCCTGTAGAACCACAGGAATCATTGCACTTGTTCTTAACACTGCTTTCCAAGACTGTAAAACGGCTTGTAAAAGACTTTTAGACTACAAAAGAGCAGTCTTTGTTGTATTTTTCCCATTCCAGTCAAGGACAGTTTCAGCACTTAACAGAGGACGTAGGCTTTGGAATCAGGAGCCGTGGTTGCTCATGAACGGCTTTTCAGAATTTAGGCACTGTTAAGATGTCTGAAAATATTTTTTTTTCAGGTTACAAGTATGCACTGAGGGGTTCTGTAGGGTTTTCATTTGTTTTAGCTGAAACACAATATTGTATGTGGAGCATGTATCTGAGCAAAGATAAAATATCTAATATGCATGCATCAGTGATGATAAATATCAAATTCCATCTATGGCTTCAGTTATTTGAATTTCATGTTTCTGGTTTCTAACCTGAGGAATATACTTTGCAATGCAGTCAATGGTCCCTGGCAGACCATTGCATTGCCGTGGGACTGTTAGTTACCTTTTAGCTATTGCTGTGATGCTAATACATATTCATATCAAATAACCAAGTGATTCAGCTGACAGGTAAAATAAGTTCCAATACACTGGACACTACATTGTAATGCACTCTGGATAGGTTTAGGACAGAATTGTCCTTCAGTGTATGTAGTACATTAGTTTGGAATATGAATAAGGAAACATAGCACCTATGAAATTTGTATTGATGAACTTCTGTGGCAAGATTTTAGCTGTATAATATTATAATGTGCTTGCATTTTTATGCATACCTATAAATAGTGTTGCAATTCAGTCTACTGGTAATGTAGTATTAGCTATTTTGTATGATTGCAAGATCACGATTGCAGTTGTCTGGTTTTCTTATTATTTCATTAATGCTGATTTTTTTTTTCATTCCTGCTTTTCAAATTTCTCAGAAGTCAGCCTACTGGTCAGTTTGGTCTGGAATGTTTAGTCCTTCTGAACTAGTGCATACCCAATATTGTCTTACATGTTTGATGAATATGTATTACATACATATATATAAACACACATATATATGTGTGTATTTTCTCACTCACGTGTAAATTGGAAACAGAAAAAACAATTTTTCTCAACGTTTAATAAAAAAAAGTAAAATATTGCTGTTTGTGCTGCAGCCAGTCATGAAAGACTTTTAGCTAAATAGGAAAGCTTTCAGCAGTCAGTCTGTTATTTAACAACAGCTGTTTGTGATCAGTGCCAGTGGAAATCACTTGTTTTCACCCATTTGAAAAGAACAGACTGATAAAAGGGATTCCAGGAATAGGTACAGTCTTTCACACAGAGTTTAAATAAATCATATTGTAAGATGGTGCCATTTACAATGTAACATAGTTGTGATTGCTAATGAGATTTCTCCAGAAATCAGACATAGAATAAAATTAGCATTGATCATAGAATAATTTGGGTTGGAAGGGACCTTAAGACCATCTAGGTCCAACCCTCTTGCCATACAGGCACACCCAGCCCCCTTCCACTAGACCAGGTTTCTCAAAGCCCCATCCAATCTGGCCTTGAATAATTCCAGGGATGAGGCATTCACAGCTTCTCTGAGCAACCTGTTCCAGTGCCTCGCCACCCTCACAGTAAAGAATTTCTTCCTTATGTTCAATCTAAAGCTCTTTCAGTCTGCAGCCACTACCCCTTGGCCTGTTGCTACATGGCTTTGATAGTTGTTCTATAAAAGAGCTGAGGAAATCAGAGCCCTAGCTATACCTCTGACCCCTTAGAAAGTACGTGGAAATTTTCACTACTGCGCTTCTGTTTCAAACATCACTGTCTTCATCAACTAACACTTTTTTTTGTCAAACTGAGTGTATAGAATTGGAAATAATAAGCTAAGAAATGCCATTCTCATTTGGATCCAGTATCCCTCTGTCCCACTACTTGGCCTCTAACAGTAGCAGATGATGTTTAGGCAGATCCCAGGATCCTGTTCCCTCTCTGTGGTCCCATTCCCTTGGGCTCTCCAGCAGTCAGAATTGCTGCATTTGGAAGAGTATTGCCGTGCCTAATTCTTTAGTATCCATTGAGAATCTGTCTCACAGTCTTAAGAAACAAGTTGTTCACGAGAAGTTTTTTACAAACTAAAATATCGTCACTGGCAGCCTCAGTGGTGACAAAAGTGCCAAAGCCTAACTTGGCATGCCTTCAGTTGGGTACTTCTGCCTTCCACAGAGACTGCAAGCAATCCTACTATCATGTGCATGCAGTAGTAGCTGCACACCCTCTGTATTTCAGATCCAGCAGTCACACCTCAGATACATCAGATGAGTTATACCTGTTGCTCTCCATCAGTTATTACAGACACTTGGAATGGTTGGCAGATATATGTGTCTACACAGTAGATGACTAAAGGTGGATCAGATAAATTCCCACTTGCTAAGCCTAAATGTAAACTCCTACGCTAAAAAAAAATTGGTCTGAAAGCTGGATGAATTGCCCTCTTCACTTACATGAGTTTTGGTAACATCATCTTGCTGATTTTATGAAACTGGTATTGCTCTGCCTACATGCATGTGTCCTGTTTGTAAAGTGTTTCGCTGCATTGGCAACATGAAAGTCACTTAAAGCTTTTTTGAAAATGTAGAATAAAGTTTTGCTGTTTTGAGTCCCTGAAGGTGAGTGTTGCCAAAGAGTTCAAAAGCATTTTTCTTCCTGTTGTTACTAGCATTTATGGCCTGTGCAATAAAAATTTCTAATTACTGGAAAGATTCAAGGGAGGCAGGAAAAAACCTTCTCTTTTTTATGCCTTTGTGAAGTTGCTTTTCTGTGTTGTGTGAAAAGAACCTGTTTTATTTAAAAGCTTCTCTTTTTCTTCATTCACATTCTTTAAAAGCTTTTCTGTATTGTAATTTTAAAAATGAATGTAGTTCTGTTCAAGTAAAAGTTTACTCTTAATGGCATTTATGCTTCATATGATAGAGCACCTTCATTTACTTAAGTTATACATAGGCAGTCAGCAGTGTTATGAACTGTTTCTTTATTGCTAAGCAGTATGCAGATCTCTGGCATATTCCACAAAGGAAAGGGTGGTTATTTTAAAGCTTTTATTTGACTTGATCATGAAGCATGGGTACTAGCCTAGTGTTTTATGACATGCTCAAGTATGATTAATAGTTTTAACTATGCTGGTTCCCCCATAAGATCAATATTATAGAATTTTTCCAGTCACTATTTCAATGTATTTTAATTGATATTGATTTCCTATATAATAATAAATTGAAATGTATTAACAGTGGTCTTGTGGTCCTTGACATTCAAGTTCTGACTTATAACAAAATTCTGAACAGTTTTTAAAAAATATATGATTTATCTCTATACAACATAAGTACTCATGAAGCACCTGTAATTTTTTTGTGTTAATTCCAGTAGATGACGGCATAAATACAGCAGCCTTAATTTGAAACAGGAATGTGAATGAAAATGTGGCAGAGAATTGTTGTTTTTAAACCAGCTTATTTCTCTGTTGGCAGTTGTCTTGGGGTGATTCTATGACCATACTTTATTCCCCATCGCCTGCTTGATTTCTAGTGTACCTTTAAATTGCAAAGGGGGGAGAGAGAAGCCGAGAGGACTCTTCAAAGCGGCCGGCTTGACCTTGTAACTAGAATGTTTTGCATTCTTTTCCCTCTCGATCTGACAACTTTTGTTGGTTAGAGGACTTTTGCTCTCTAGTTTCTTCGGCTTTCAGGGGGCAGGGGGCTGTGATCTGCCTCAGCTGCTTCTGTTCCTTTTTGGACTGTTTTTCGCTTGCTTTTCATCCAAGACCGGCTGTCATCTCCGGACCTGCTCGGCGGGACCCTCCAAGGGGGATCGTCGGACCCTGCCTGGCCGGCCCGGCCCAGCTCAGGACTGCAGGTTTTACCTACAGAAAGAACTCTAAAATCCATAGTCCTCTTTTAGGGGACAGGGGAGAGGGTTTCAATATCCTTTTTTCCCTGTGACAGCGGGGGACTCTGTTTTGTTAAATCAATAGTTTTTTTCACTTTGACTCGAGAAATTATTTTCCCGAACCCGTGGGGGCGGTGCTAGCGGGGCCTGCTTGCCTGGCAGGCAGGAGAGAGAGAGCGAGACGGCTCTCTCGGGTTGTTTCCTCCTGGATTTGTGTCCCAACCGGCACAGCAGTTCAGCTACAGGTCTATTGTATGATCCTAAAATTGAAAAATATTTTTATCAGTAAAAGTGCATGCCAATCACATGAATTATTAGAAGTTACCTGTACCAAGAAAAGATACACTGAGAAAATCTGCAGTGAGTAGCTCTGTGAGAACTTCAATTTTTCCAAAGGTATCACCTGGAGGGCATTGAGTCAATCTTTGACTATTTTTCTCAATGTCAAAGTGCTAAGTTGAGTTTTAGGCAGTTTGTACTTAGCAATACCACAGTTCTGAAACTCCTCAATCCCACTAAGTTTTCATCCACTTCTTAGAGCTTATTCTTGCTTAAGTTCATCCACATTGTTGGAATAGTTTGTTTACGTACATTTGGCTTAATCGATGGCTTCTACCTGAAGACAACTTGATTAGAAAATAACCAGACTCAGGAATGGCACAGTGTTTTATATCCAGCCAGCCTAGTATAACAAGTCAGGACTCTGACTTGGCATACTTGTTCAGCTACACAAGAGGGCTGGATCTCTTTCCTCAGGAACCGTAGAGATAAGCAAGTTTGAGACTTTTTTATGTGAGCAAAAAGGCATGTCAAGGTTCCCCTGCAAGCTTGAGCACCGTCTGAAGGCATGTACATTGACACAGTCTTGGAGTTTTGAGTCCTCTCCACTAGGAAGAGGATTCACGTCTTCCCAGTCCATTTGTCTGGCACACCCAGCTGCCATCAGCTGGCATTTCATGAAATGAGATGGAGTTGAAGCAGCTCCAACACCTGGACCTGGAAACAAGTAATTTGTCGTATTCTTTCTTTAGTAAGACCAGTTAAGAGGCTTACTGCTGGTAGCATCAGTCAGCAGACTCTCGTTTTTCCACATTGAAAGACCACTGTTGTGTAGGATTTTCAGGAGCTGGATTTTGAAAGAAAAATCTGAAAGAAAAACGGTCTTGCACAGCAAAAGGAGGATATTCTTACTCACTGATTTTGCCTTCTTCAGTGATGCAAAGCTTCTGTTCTTAAAGCTTACTCCCCAAAGTCCTCTACGTCCTCCAAAGTCCTATGGTTTTCGTTTTCTTTCCACTTTAGCACATGTCAGAGGTAGAGATGGAGAATGGTAATCACTTTTCCTTCATTCTTTAAAGTGTTAGGTCATTCCAGTCTTCTTTAGGAATAAAGAGGAAAGCCTTCTTTCTTACTATATTTCTTTTAGTTTTCATTCCTTTAAGAACTCCTGAGGAACTGAGGATTGTTGTTAAAGTTGGACCAAGAGATTAATACCCCCTGCTCTAGTTTTATTTTATTTATTTCCCTGTAGTCTAAATGTTTACAGGGCTGATTAGACTACAGTTGTCTGCTGAAGAATTTCTTTACTTTGTTCCAGAGAGTGTAGCTATGTGAACACTTTTCAGCAGTTCCTTGTAATTTTCTGTAATAAGGTGCCAAGATGATCCAGCTGTATTTAATGAGTATTTCAAAAATGTTGGATGGTGGAAGGAGCAATCGTCTTAGACAATGGACCAGCTTTTAAAAGTGTCAGGCAATTAAGGATGCAGATAAACCTTTGAAAATTTGCTACACTGATCACTCCCAGTATCACAACAGTTACAATTCTCAGTCTAAACTTGAAAGACTTTGAAGCAACCAAACTGTATTTCAGATGAAAGAGATAGGAAAGAGGAAGGGAAGGATACTTCTACCTCTAAAGCTCCACTGATAAATCAGTTGTCACCTGGGTAGGTTCTGAACAGATCTTTCTCTAGATTCCAGAGTTGCTTTAATGCCCATCTGCGTGGCTACCATCCATTCTCTTACAGCAGTGGACTGTGGCACTAACCACTGATATTGTTGACTTTTGTGTGTCTCTGCTTAGACATGGAAGCTTCTGAGGGTCGTCGAAAGGCAGCCAGCCCTTATAGTCCATCAAGGTAATGAATGTCTTTTTGCTGGGATGTATTTTCATACAATGAGACACCTATGAGGCTTTTTTGTCTTTTTCTAGAAATGTTTCCTTTAGGTGTGAAGGTTTATCTCAGATAGTATAATGAAAATTGCGGTTTATTTTCTTCTAATCCTAATAAGCTCTTTCTCAGTGAATTATTTTTTACTGATGCTTGCTAGATTTGTTTGTTGATAAGTTTTCTTTCTCCCTTCTTAAATATCAGCTGCTGTGATAGGCACTAAAATGTATGACCGTTGCTTTGTCAGCAATTCATATTTTCCTTTATTATACTGTTACTGCTGTTCTTGACAACTTTTTGTTTCTCTCTAGTAATGGAAATGTTACTGTGGGAATTCTACTTTACTTCTACATGGCTTAGCTGATCACGGGATAATTCTGGTATAAGAATATATGTTTTACTGATTTCTTCACCATTTTCTTTTGATCCAGATGATCAAACCCAGACTATTTAAGTGAGGAATGCAAATAGATGCTGGGACAAGAAGAAAAATCCTTTGATCAGGGATGTGTCTAGAAATTAGAAGCACCTAAAGATACTATCTTCTTTAAGTTTCTGCTGCTTATAATTAATTTGGCTAGAGTCTTTGGGAAAGTCTTTAGCTGACTTAAAACTGATCCTTACTCTTTGTGCACAGATTCTGTATCAGTTCTAGCACAGTAAACAAATAGCAAGAGTAGTTACTTTACTAAGAAGAATCTAAATTTCTGGCTGCCACCAGCTGTGGTTTGGTTTTATCCCAATTATCTCCCTTTGAAAATTGCAGTCCTCAACTTTGCTCTTGGTTCTGTGAGGGCAAATGAAAGAGTAATGCTCCATTGGTTGCAGAGAAATTGAAACTAGTAGACATGAGAATAGGATCAACCCCATTTTTCCTCTACAGCATGAGGCTATAAAGCCCATTCAAATCAATGAAGGGTACCAATGACTTTGTTGACCTTTGGATCAAATCCATAAACCTTTTTATAACTTAAACCCACAAATACAGAAACATAAGGGTTCTGTTCTCTAACCCAGCATAGGTCTTTGTGAAATTGAAAAATACGATCCCTTGCCAATTTTATTGCATCAAAAATACAATTTTGATATTTTATTGTATTTAGAACTCTTTTCTTAACTGTATAAGACCTATTTTTCACTTAGTCTCAAAATCTCCTTTGACAATTTACACTGCCCATGTTATTTGAAATCCTAATTTCATAATCACTGCTGGAAATGAAAGTAAAAGCTGCCCTTTTTTCTTATTTTTTTTAGTCATGCTCTATACTAAAACGGCATAATCAAAGTTAAAAACAATTATACTGTCTTTTAGCTTAAGCAGTTTGAAGAATCTTTGTCGCATCTTGCATTATCCAGCTGAAACTTTGGTATCCAATTGAACTCATTGCTCGCTTTCCTCAAATAATCAACAAAGAACAAAACCCACCCCCAGAGATAATCTGTGCCCTTCTAAAACAAGTGCCCATAATGAGTGCAATATATTGCCCTCTGGAACTTCCTTCCTCTGTCAGATGGAGGACTTGCCATTTAATTTGGGACACCTAAATTTAATAGAGGAAAAGTAGGAAGTAGCTTTTCCTACTTTTTGCTTTTCAGCATCAAGTGTTTAACAAGTGATGTTACCCACTGCTAATTTGACAGCAAACTTGCACTGCCTTAGTATAGTAATTTTGTTTCTTTATCTGTAGCTGTTAGCAAAATCTGGTTATGCTATGCCCTTAAATTGCACTTTTTTTTCCTACAATTGATAACATCATCTTTCATATTCTATTACTTTTTATTAACCTTTTTTTTAATTGAGCCAAATTACTACTCACTGGTAGTAGAATTAAAGCAACATTTAGGTGTTCATAGGTGAACATTTAAGGAGTTGCATGTTCCGAGTTAAGGGTTTTGGGGCTGTTTTCTTAGTTGTAATTTAAATGATCCTTAGTCTGAAGCAGACAAGAATGCATTTTATATATTGTCTTGGGATAAGTTTTATAACTTATCTACACTTCTGCAATTTTTCTCAGACATGAGTGCTTTAATAACTGCAGTTAGACATCTTAGTCCTCTGAGTTCTTCTTTCATTTGGATATGGTTGAGCCTGCTACAAATATTCAATCATTTTTATTATTTTTTTATGATTGTGGATTTGTTGCCTCTCTGGAGCTGGATCCAGTCTTAGACAGGAAGGCCAGGACCAGGCTGAGAACCCCAGATGGAATGCCCACTAGGACCTGAACTTTTACCTTATAATACAGAAAACTTACTGAAAACTTCTTCTGTTTCGTATAATTAATTAGTGCATAGTTTCAATTACATAGAAAAGCCAGTAAAACCTATCAAAAATGGAAAGTGACACAGACGAGCAACTGAAAGAAACAAGCTTATTCATATGTCTTTTGTTTGGGCTTTCTGTGTCTGCCTTAAAACTCTCTTGCATTCTCATGCAACTCATTGTTTTTATTGAATACTAAAGCCTTTACCATCTGCCAAAAGATTTTATTTTGGGGTTTCCTCTTATGTGGGAGGGTGATTTCCTCCTTCCCTTCATGCTAGTTTCATTGCTATCTTTAGGACTCGGAGCCTACTGGAGACCTTCCTGTCTCCTTTTTATTACACAGTCTTCTCCTTCCGTGCTGCAAGTTCCTGCTGCCAGGGGCAAAGAAGAAAACAAGAGCTGAAGCTGCCTTTTTGAGCTGCCTGGCTGATGCCAACAGCTTTTGTTTTAAACACAGGAGTCCAGTTCCTGGAGTGCAGGGCTGCACGGGCTCCTCACCAATGTTCCTGGGGTGGATGTTTTTAGGAACAGTTCCTGTGCAAAGGCCGTGTGCCACCTCCCTGTGCTTTGGCTGCAGAGTGCCGTGGCTTCTGAAAAAGGGTGCTGTAATCTGTAGCATTTACTCTAAAAGCAGTTTCTCCCTCTCTATTTGTTAGTTTTTTACCTCAGCACATTAATCCAACCTGTTCTGCCATTGTTAAGACATCAATAGCCATAGCCCTCTAGTTTCTTCCTCTTATGGGAACTTTAGATGTTTATTTTTTCTATGAATGTATTGATTTCCTATCTTTAACTTCCTTGTGCTGCAGAGAAAAAGAAGTGAAATTGAAGGTATTATATTTGCAGAGGGATAGAATTGCATCGGGTTTTTTTTAATTCCTGAGAGCAAAATAAAGCAGATGGCAGTCTGGGTTTTTCAGCATAGCTCCCAAGGATGCAGGGAATACAGCTGTAGTGGGATGTGAGTATCCAGGTGTTGAGACATGAACACAGCAGGAGAAGACTGTGAGCCCTGGTCATGTACCTCCATTTAAACCTTTGCTGTGGAGCTCTTCAGGTACCTGCCATCATCTCTCCTTGAAGTAGATGCTACATGGGAGAAACAAAGGGTCCTGCCTTTTCCTTTCAGCCTCTGCCTGCTGGGAGTGAGAGCAGTCTCTGTCTGAGGATTGTGCAGTCCTGTTGCTGCCTGTCCTAATTTGCTGTACAGCTGAACTTGTGGCTGGAGGCAGTGTGAATGTGGAAGGCACAGGGAGTTGTGCTGGGTGTCAGATCACCTCCTGAGGGTTCTGCCAGGATCCATATCAACCGAATTATGCCTCTGTTGAGTGCATTTCTGGCATTCGTTTTTTGATATTTTATTTAATCACTGGCATTACACCCAACAGCATGTCAGGTAGTAATAGGAATGTAATATTATTTTATTTGTGATTAGCTTGTCTCTTGGGCTCTGAGATGTTCTAATCTCTGTCCTTCCATCATCACTCAGTTTTCTTTGGAGCTCTATCCTTTGGTTTATTTACTCTCCTTCTGTAATTGAAAACTTTACTGTTGATCACCATGAAAAATTTCTAGTGCTTAAAAATAAATGGTCCATTTTCCATCCCTTCCGTGCATCTAGTTTTTCTGACTGTAGGAATCTAATGTAAGGTTGAAATGTGGATGAGAAGGATGAGGGCGACCCAGGGTGTTACCTAAATGCCTGATCTACAGATAAAAAGCAATGCTACAACTTCTGTTCAGGAAAGTGCCAGAAAAACTGCCTAGTTCTTAGCACTGGCTATTTTAATGATATTCAGTTCCAAACTCCAGGTACAGCATTGCACAGAGAGGGCAGTGGTGCCCATTTCTAACAGCAGAATGGTGCAACATAACAGCCTGAGATGACATTCTCCTGGAAAATACGAGGGCTGTGTGGAAAAAATTTCAAGCAGGACACACATGTATCTTGTCATTTAGAGAGCAAGGCTTTGTGCTTCTGATTAGATGCAGGTTTCCATGTTCTCCCTGTCACAGATGCACACACATGCACATACTCTAATTGGATAAAACTGTAAACAGTAAATTAAGGATATGATTAAAAATTAAACAGCCGCTGCAGAAACCATCAGTAGTAAATGCTTATTAACTTACACATAACAGCATGCTGGTGTGATAGCTTCAAATTGCCTGCCGAAACTGATTTGCAGCAAATAAGGCCAGCTTTCTAAAAGGATATTTCTGGGTTTCAGTAATCAGACCCTCAACTCTGATTGCTTGGTTTTTTCCTTCACAATTTTTGCCAGCCTTTTTAAAGTAACTGATAATATGCATGACTTTCTTTAACTACAGTGGGTGATGTACTAATCCTTTGCTTCTGCTGCTTAGCAGAATGAGTCAGTATGGGTCTGATCCAGCTTTGTCCTCTCTCATGCATTGCAAGACATCTGTGGTTTGCCTGTGTTTTTGCAGGGCTTCTCCAGAGCCCCTATCCATTCTGGGACCCACCTTGCTGGCTGTTTGTGTACACACTGCATGATAAACTGAAGGGCAAAGCTGATTTATACAAATTCACCTGCCCTTCTGTACTAGTTTGAAAACAAACCAGCGGGAGATTCCAAGTCAGAACTGCAATTAAATAGGAAAATTAAAATAAAGGCAGAAAACACTGGCTTAAACTGACAGAGTCAGGATACAGCCTGACACCCTGTTGGTCAGGGTGGTGGTAGCCGTCCAATTAAATGGTGGCTGCAGTCCTGTTGAAGTGATAGATGTGGTTCGGTTGAAGCAGTGATCCTGTAGAACAGTCTGGTCTTCCTCTGAAGGTCTAGTGGCAGTTATGTAGCTCCTGTTCTCTGGGAACCCAGTAGGTAAGGCTGCTCATGGTGTTCCAAACCTCAGATTATATCCAGGTAGGAATGCTTGGTTCCTCCCCCTGGGCAGAGCATTTCACAGTGGGATAATGTAATTTTATGAGTCATGCAGTGACACTTGATGGCCCATTAGCAGAAGATATCCCTCCAGAGGGAGTTATCACAGATGAGTCATGGAAGAGATAAAGAACACTGCCCCACCTGTTTTTAACAGCTTATGAAGATGGTAATAGAATACATACTTTTGCTTACATCTTACCTTGTAACCTAAGACACCATCCAAGTGCCACATCCACACATCCACACCTGGGATCTTCAGACCAGCTCCACCTGGCGATGCATGGCAGAGACTGCAGTTTCTGGACAGGGCACCCCTCCAACTCCATGGGCCCTTTCCATCTCATCTCATCTCATCTCATCTCATCTCATCTCATCTCATCTCATCTCATCCCTACTCTTGTGTGTCCTGCACATGGAGTCCAGTGTATTGGACAACAGGTTGTTTGGCCATTCTGCTTTGTGAGAATTAGCATGTTTCCAGCCAGAGCAAGGGATTCTCACGAGAACTTTTACAGCCTGGGTTGAACACCAGCAGCTCAATGCTAGCATTAAGTGTTTAGGGGAAAGTTGAAACAAGGTTTAAAAACCTCTCAAAATTGGGGCTAATCTGGAGAGGCAGAGCAAAGCAGAATCTTTTCTAGTGAGTTCTGGTTTCTTGGATATTTGCTTTTCAGGTGGATTCCGTAATATGGATATTTGACCAGTATATGGTATAAAGGAGCCTTTGCATACTTATTTCTTACAATCATATGGCCTAAACTAAGGGCTGCTCTCTCCAGAAAGTAGCTGAACTTTTTGCATGTTATCTGTGCCTCCGGTGTTCATTTAGGCTGGAGACCTCCTTCCCTCTTCTCTCCTGCCAGTCAAAATCAAGAAATGAATGGGTGTTTCTTGAGTGAAAGGCAATTATAGACCACCCAGTATCAGAGGGTTATATATATCCTGTAAAAAAACCCTTTAATCCTACCTTCCTATGAGAAAGTAGCACATCCCCTGAATCGCTGCCAAACTCCTTGAATATGGCTGCAGGTGGCTGAAGCGTGGCTTTTGTTAAAGCTCTGCTGGAAGATGATTTCTGTCATTAACACCTCAGCCCTCTCAGCGGTTTCTGTGCTCGTTCTGCTCCAGCTGATGTGGTCCATATTGGAGCCATGCAGTGGGCGGCTCTTTGGTAGCTGCCGGTGTTGTAGCTCAGCATTGGTTACAGCCCCACTCTGGCGAGCTGGGCACATGGTGGCACACCCTGGAGCGGCTGTTGTCTGCTCAGGGTCTCCTTCAGTTGTTTAGAGCACTGACTGTGTTTTGAGGGATATACAGGCTGCCCTGATTGGTGTATTTACAGTGTGAGTTTCTGCAAGTAGCAGGGAAATAGTGTGAGAAGGGGTGCTGTGGCTCTGCGAAATTGGAGGACACAAGGGATGCAAACCAGGTCTGAAATGCAGAGTGAGGTGCCTGCAGCTGCTGAGTGCCACAGCAGGAGCCAGGATCCTGGGCTAGGTAGGTTCAGTACTGGCTTCACTCTTGTTTTCTGGGTTTTGTTTCTTGACTTTGGCAAGGCCTTTCCAGTATAGTTACACCCCTGTCCCAGCAACCAATTCTCACGCTGTAGGAGTAGGGAGAGGAGGCCCCAGGTACACAATGTGCCTAGGTGGAAGACAGAGAGCAAGGTTGGAAACCCACTGGCTTAGAGTGGTAGAGCTGACTTGCTGTCAGCCGCAGAGGGAAACCTCTCCAGAGTGGTCTCTAGTGTACAGAATACCATAGGGAGCCATTCTTTTTCTTCTCAATGTCCTGAAGAACAGATGGATCTGACATGTTTATTGCCGTAAGCTGTCTTGTTTTATCAGCACATCAGATCTAGGTACTTGACAGATGTGCCAAACAGAAAATAAAATCCATCCGTGCCCAGAGTTATGTATTTTAGCGTCTGTGTTTTCTATTTTGAGCTGTTCTCTTTATTGTCCAACTTAGCCTGTGCAAAAATTAGGAGGAATTTTCATTTATAATTAAGGGAAGATTGAGAAAAATAAACTATTACAAGTGCACACCAATTTGTGAGCTTTAAAAGCATTGTTTGACACATCCAACTTTTTGTTTCCGAGCTGTGTCTGAGATAGCAAAAATGTCAGATTTGATGCAAAGAGGCCGGGTTGAACCATACTGGCAGTAGTGAAGATGTATATGTTACAGATTTAATAGCTTGATATTTTAAAACCTGTGTAACAATTGCAAAAACATGAAATAAAAGCTTTTTGAAGCCACCATGTTTCCTCAAAAGTTATTTCAACATAGTTCTGAATATTGAAAGACGATTTTATTCACAACTACCCCATTACTGTTTCTTCCCCTCAGCATGCACTTGGATTCTATGGGGGATGAGGCAGCAAGTGCTTCTCTGTCTTTTTTTACAGCAAGTTCTCTGTCATAAGTTAGGTTCAAAAGAAACAATAAAAGGACTAAAAATTGTATTAACATACTGCAGTATTTCCAACAGTTGCAAACTGTGCAGTGCAAAGTGGATATGAAATATTTAATGCGATTTTAAATTAAAACTGCTACATACTTACTTTTTTAAAGAAAAGTACATTGGATTTATTTGAACTTCAGACAGCAGAGTAAAGTTAGATCATACAGGTTCTTGTAATTACTTAAATTTCTGTTTATCCATGTATAGCACTGGCTGCTGCTGAAACACAACGGAAGTCAGGCAACAGCCTTGGTGAAAGTCACTGGTTAAACACCTGTTGTTGAAGAACTAAACTTTTTCTACTTCTGCAGGTGCAGAGATAATATCTTTTTCATGTTTGTGCAGCTATTTCAGTTCAGTGACTAGTTCATTCAAAAATAAGAAACCACTTGGGAGGAGAAAAAAAAGCTGAAAAGCTTGTATTCCTCTTTGAATCTATAAACAAAATCTGTGTGGTAGAGGATGAGATCTACCAGTTCTAGGCTCTTGAGAAATACAGCAACCAGAACTGACATGCAGTTCACCAAGGTAATGCTTCCTTGCTTAATGAGGCTGGTTACTTAAGCATTTAATGATAAGCTTATTTTTGCCTTGATTTTGTAACTTATTTGGAAAATACTGTTCTTCAGCATTTTTATTGCATTTCACTTTTACACTAACATCTGTTTTATAACTAGAACTTAACATGAATCTCAAATAATAAAAAAAAATTACCTAGGATAATCTATCATTACCCATGTCCAAATATAATGAAACTGTAAGGAATGGAAATCAATCAAGAGTCGTGTGTGAAAGTGCAAATCATGTAAATAAATATGTGTAGGTTGTATTAACTGAATAAGAAATGCCATACTTATTTATACATGCTGTCTTTATATCAACAAGCTGAAACATTCACTAACATTTGTTTTCTACTGCCTTCAAGCTTAGGACAAGTCAGTCACAGCCAGCATGGCTTCAGGAGCGGAAAGTCCTGCTTGTCAAACCTGATTTCCTTCTATGACAGGGTAACCCACCTAGCTGATCCAGGAAAGCCCGTAAAACGTATTTTATTTTAAAAAAGCAAAACTTTTGGATATTATCTCTCACAGATTCCTTCTGGACAAAATGTCCAGCACACATCAGAATAATCGTGTTATATGATGAGTGGGCAACTGGCTCACAGGTCAGGCACAAAGGGTTAAGTGTATGGGGTCACATCAGACAGGCAATCTGTCACTAGTGGGGTTTCACAGGGCTCATTCCTTGGCCCTGTGCTGTTCAACATCTTCATTAATGACCTGGATGCAGGACTGGAAGGAATACTAAGTAAGTTTATTGAGAACATTGAACTGGGAGGAGCTCTCAACTCCCTCAAGGGCAAAGAGGCCCTGCAGAGAGACCTCAACAAATTAAAGGACTGGGCAGTCACCAACTGTGAATTTTCACAAGGGCGAGTGCTGGATTCTGCACCTGGGATGGGGCAGCCCTGGCTGTATGTGTGAGAGGCTGGAGAGCAGCACTGCAGAAACGGGCCTGGGGGTCCTGGTCGATGGAAAGATGAACATGAGTCAGCAGTGCCCTGGCAGCCACAAGGGCGAAGCGTGTCCTAGGGGACATCAGGCACAGCATTGCCAGCCAGGTAAGGGAGGGGATTGTCCTGCTCTGCTCTGCACTGGAACGGCCTCACCTCAAGTCCTGGGTATGGTTTCCGTCACCACAATATTAAAAAGACATTAAGCTATTGGGTAGTTCTTTGCTGAAAAATACCTTTGGGTCTTGTTAAACAACAATTTAAATACAAACAAGCAGTGTCCTCCCTGCAAAGGGGCCAAGAACATCCTGGGCTGTACAAGCAGCAGTGTAGTCAGCGGGTCAAGGGAACCGATCGTTCCCTTCCGTCTGGCACGAGCACGATGACATCTTGAGCAGTCTGTGCAGTTCTGTGCTCAGCACAGGAAAGACAATGACAAACTGGAGTAGGTCCATGGAATAGGTCCCCAAGGCAGTCAGGGTCTGGAGCACATGATGCAGGAAAAGAGGGTGAGGGCTGGTTTTGTTCAGTCTGAAGACAAGGTTCTGAGGGTCTTACATCTTATCTTATATCTGGAGGTCCAATAGGCAGCAGCCTATTGGGAGAGTGGAGAAAAGGCAGAACCAGCCTCTTCCCAGATGCGCACAAGACCAGAACAAGAGGCATGGACCCAAGTCGTAATGCAGAAAATTCTAACTAAATGTAAGGTGGGGAGAAAGAGTGATGAAACAGTGGAATGGGCCCAGGGAAGGTGTTAATCTCCATCCTTGTAGATATTCCAAACTCAACTGGACGCAGTACAACCTGCTCCAGCACTACTCCTGCTCTCAGGAAGTTGGACTGGAGACCTCCAAAGGTCCCTTCCATCCAGCACAGTTCTCTGAATGATAGGTGCCAGTGTGTGAGCTAATTGCCCATTGTGGGTCACTCTAGGAAAAATATGAACCGTTTGAGATGTTTCATGTGATTTTCTTTAGGCATTTACTACAATGTAAGTTGAATCTCTGTCTGGGAGAGCCTGATTTCTTCTCTGGGGTGACAAGCTGAATACATGCCTACCCTTGGTCAAGTGAATCTTGTCCAGTCTGTTTAATAAGAGTTAAAATCTAAAGAGGATTACTTTTGTTTCTGAGGGCAAAGGAAATTAGTGAAAGAATTTACTTTATGCTTTATTCTGAGTCATAAGAAGAAAGTGGTTGAGAATTTGAAGACAGAAGACAATGTGACTGAAAATGATCACAAAAGAGTTTTTGATCTGGAGGAAAGGAAGGAATGAGTAAAAGCAGCTGAATAATGTCAAAGGACTTTAAAAGAGCTTGTTTCTTTGAACTTTGGATTTGATAGGTAAGGGCTGGGAAGGGAGGGAAAATAAAGTTCAAGAGAGCTGACAGGTTTTTGGAAGACAAGATTCTACAGACATGGCAGCAGACTGTTCCACTGAAGAAGGAAAACAAATATCACAAGTACTTCAGGCCCTCTGCAATTACTTGGAAATCAGGAATTCTATAACTGATGACAACAGGGTAATGCACTGCTGAAGGAAAAATTGAATAAGTAACACTAACAGCTAGTTCAATGAGTGACAACTACAATGAGTATTAAAATTCAGGTTTTTCAATACTATAGAAATAAGGGAAGGATGTAGGAAATTAGAATTACTCTGTGGACAACAAGAAGAAACCTGGTCATGAAGAAGAGGATGAAGACCAGCCTTTCTTGGATTCAGTTTTCCCAAACAGGCTAATTATGATGGGGTGCCTGGAACAGTTTAACTTACACTGAGGGAAAAGAACACAAACTAGAGTAGAGGACAGAGATGAAATAATGGAGGGAAGCTGGACACAGTCAAATCACCAGGGTCTCTTGAAAATGTCCCTTGTGTGCCTCAGATGAGACCATCCTTGAACTTTAGCTTTTATCTTTAAGAACTTGTGAAGGATGAGGAAGGGCAAATTTAAACATGAAAATGAGGAAGCCTGTCTGCCTAACTTTGATACATGGTGAAATGCTCCTGAAAATTATTATCCTAGAGGATAATAAGCTGATGGAAGAACAGCCAGTGTGGATTTATTAGGAAAAAAACAGTGTCAAACTTTTCTAATTGCCTTTTTGAGTAGAATAAGAGGTGTAGGGGATAGAAATAGTAGGTATGTCTTTAGTACAGCTTTTGGCAGTGTTGTGGATAGCTGTGTAGGCTTCTTACAAATAAACAGGTTAAAAGATTGTCTAGGTGAGATTACTGTGAGACGGGTGAAGGACTCCTTGAAGTACTGTGTTCAAGGAACAGTTATTGTTCACTCGGCAGATGGGGAGGCAGCCTGAAGTGCAGTTCTGCTGTTACATTCTGCCCCAGGTCGGTGCTGCTCATGGTTTTCATTAGTGTCTTGAAGAATGGCTGGAGAGAGCAGTGTGTAAAGGACTGAAAGCTTCAGTAGGCTTTGGATATTGTGGAGGTCAGGTTTAGAGTCCTGAGTGGTCTTCATAAAATGCAGAAGTGGTTAAAATTAGTAAGATGTGATTTCATCAAATATAAGTAAGGCCTTCAGTGAAGTGTTTTCCCCAGGAAGGGAAAACAAATGTGTGTATGCAGACAAGGGATATCTGAGTAAGTAACAGTGAGAGAGTATGTGATGTTGGGATATCACAAGCTGAATATGAGTCATGCTATGATATGGCTGGCAGAGAAAATGGGGAAGAAACCAGACTTTAATCTAAGTCAGAGTCTTGTGTGTAAGCCGTAGGACATCCTTCACTCTTCTCTGTTGGCTGTCTGTTACTCTGCTGGGATAGTGTCCAGAGCTGGCTTCACGCCATGGAACAGTATAGACAAACTGGAGAATGCCAGAAAAAGAGCAGTAGGAGTGAGCAGAGATTTAGAAAAGACCAGTGAGAAAATATTGAAAGAGTTGGGTCCAGGATGTAAGGACAAAGATGGAAAGAGAGACAATCTTTGAGGTATATTGAAGGTTTAATATAAAATCATAGGCTGTTTTACTATACCATCTCCACCTAACCAACAGTAAGAGGAAAAGGAATTAGTTCAGTTTGCACCTAAGGAGGTTTAGTTTGGGTATTAGAAACGTAGCATAAGCATATTATAACGGAGTATTTGGGGGAACTGGAGTAGAGTGGTAGGTGTGAGGAATAAGTAGGAGTCACCTGTGTGGATATTTGTCTTTGTGTCGAGTGAAGGGGTAGACTAGATGATTTTTTGAAGCCCAATTTAGTTCTCTCCTGTGGTTTGGTCCACTAAAGAAAAATACAGATTAAAAATGTAAAACAAGAGTAAAACTGATTTAAATGAAGGGTTCCTTCTTGTTAATTTGAACTGTGATTATGTTCAGCATTTCAGATATTCCTGGTTTAAATCCCTTATGTTGCAGTGTTGGTATCATCTGTTTATGGAGATCTTTTACAGTGCCTTTGTATTTATTTAAAAATACTCCTTGGTGTGATGATCTCTTTGAGTATGAGTTACACAAGTAATGATGAAGATACTACAATGTTCTTAAAAGTGTTCTCAGGTGTTTGGTGAATGCCCTAGTATTTCAGTAAATTGGCTGAATCCATACTGTAAAAACTAGACATCTTGTGAGACAGTATGTCCAAATAAATGCCAATTTCTTAAACATGCTACACTTGCATAAAGAAGTATCTGCCCTCTAAAAATGAGCTGCTCTCCAAACACACAACTCATCCAGACAGTAGCCTTGTATATCTTACTTTATCCAGTGTTGTACTGGTGACATTAATTCAATGAGGAGACCAAAATTGAAGTGTGATAGTTATTTTTCATGTTTGATTTTCTTCTCTATGAATTTAATATAGAGATGTTTATGGTAAGCTAATTATACCTTGGCTTTTTGTTTTCTGCTGCTGGGCAAAATCATGTAGAAGGGGTTTTTTTTCCCCTTTTCCCTGAAGAATGGAACATTTGACCACAGATGCCATTTTTTACATTAGATAGAGAACCTTGCTGTCTATTACTGCAAGTGATTTATTAGTACACATAGGTCACACTGAAGAACAGTGGCTAGCTGACAGGACACAGAAATCACACCACACAATGCCTGCAGAATCAAATTATGTTCGATGTTAAATATTAACCCAAACTGTGAAATAAGACTTAAACAAACAAAAATCCTCAGAAGAGGAAATCTCAAAACAAAACAGAAACCAGAGAATTTCTGGGATAAATTTTCTTCTTACAGGAAATCTGTGCTGAGCAGAGCATCCAAAGCAAGGCAAGAGCTGCGTTTTGCCCTTCTGCATTCTGCTGTGCCCAGCTGTCCTGCTTCCTCTGTCTCTCTCTCTGTGCATATGTGCCACCCACCTAAGGAAAGAAATAGAAACGACTGGTCCCAGTGTGGCACTTCAGTCCTTCAAGTTGATTGTGGCCAGGAAGATTTCTTGTGTGTAGTAAAGGTTTATTCACACCCCCAAAAGCTGTGCTCCTCTCAGTGTGGGGGCACATGCTCACCTGCCAGCACAGGAGCCCTGTCATCCACTGCGCTCTGTTTAGCCAGATGCCGAGCACCTTTCATCTGGGAAAAAAGGATCCTTAACAGCCACAGCTAAGGATGTTTCTGACTGGGATAATGTATTAACAGCAGGGATGAAAGAGTTAATTCATTTTTCCATCCATAATTTTTTTCATTGTAGAACTGATTTGACACAGTCTAGCAGGGTGCTGTTACTGAAAAATTGAAGCACCAGGTGTGATTAAATAAGATCACACGTTTCATTCCCTCTTTAATTTCACATCATCCTTCAGCAGCTGTACCCTTTGCTTTCTGATAGTTGGAGAACACATTGCTTTTACAGCAGGCAGCTTGCTGCATTGGTGGCGTGCACCATTGGGCAGTTGTGAATCAAATCTATTTGTGCACACAAATTATTTATTGTTTGATGGACCAAACTTACTAATCTGTTTATTTCTCAAGTAGAGAATACATAGTGCATTTGAGTAATGGAGACAAACCTAGCCTCGCTCCTCGGTATTTCCTGAGGCTCATCCATGCAGCAGAATGTTTCATTCCACTGCAAAGAGAGTAAAAAGGTAAAATGTAAAGACAGGGTAGACTTGAGATCTTTCTTCTGTTCCTACGAATCATAGCTCTATAGGATCTGATGAAGTCACCTGCTTTGCTGAGATTCTGTGTCCTGCCACTGACACAAGGAGACTGAACCACTGCTCTCCTGGCCACTGCAGGGCAGTAGTGCTGGCACAGTGCAGAGATTGTACCTTTGTCCCTTTGCTGCTGCATCAGAAAGGTGGCACTGAGGCCACAATGGCTATTTGCGGTTAGGGGGTTAGGCCACAAAAAGAAAACAATCATGTTTCTAACTGTCCTTTGCTTTAGAATAGTGTTCCTATGTAAAACTGAATTGGATCCTTAGAATATTGCTGGTAGTTATTCCAGGCAATGTTTCCACTTAAAAATTTTGGCTGGCCTCACTTGTCAGCCAAGAGTAGCTCAAAACAAAAACATATATCTTTTAATTTTTTTCATTCCTCAAAGGAATAGGGATTTTTCTGTAATACTCTGACACTGTTGCCTGCAGTAAAAAAAAAGGTTGTGACAGTGGCCTGGTCTGAGATGTTCCAGTGCAGCTCTGCCATAACTAATCCAAAGAACAGAAGTGTGTGCTCTGTTGTGCATCAGTTGAATCTGATGTATTGCTGTCCTGTGGTGTCAGCTCCAAGGCATACAGTTCACAGGAACACAGGTTTGGGTGTTTCTGAAGAGGCCTGCCTGCTGAGCTTTGGCTGTGTTCTCCTGCATCTATGGGGCTGCACTCCATTTATTTCCTGCTGCACTCAGTGGTGATGTTTATACAATTATACAACTGCAGTGTTCCTGATACGAAGTGCTGACCCTTCTCAGCAATTCTGAGCAGCATTTGGCTGTTGCCTGTTTATAAATGTGACTATGCAGCAGTCTTGCCTGTCCTCCAGCACCCTTAGCCCCCTGTGTAAGCCAGCCAGTTTTGCTTACCAAGGAGTAGCCAAAAATGCACCCATCAAAATTAAACAGATTAATTAAACAAGTAAAAGGGTACCTGAATACTATAGCTCTTTTATTCCCAAGTAGATAGTATAAAATAAAAGTAAAAAATAAAATAAAAGTATTCAGGGTTTTGTATGCTGTAGCATTATTCCAACATGAAAGAAAAAAGATGCCAGGGGACACTGAGAGAAGAAGTTTGGAGGTTCTAGGGATGCATCTGGACCTGTGTTTCAGTATAAATAATGCCTGTGAACAGCTGTCCCTTCTTAAGTTTGATCTTGGAAGCAGCGTTGGGACCAGCTCATTCGATATCTCCTTTTTTTAAATTGAGCTCTGCAGATACAACTGGCTACCTGTAAATGCAAGGATGTCCTTAAAAGTGAGCTGGCATTTATGCAAACTTCACTTAAGTCATGCAGAAGATACTCCTTTATCTGTGAGAGAACAAAAATTAAAACTCTGTTAAACTCCAAAGGAAATTTTTTTTTCTTTTCATTGGTAGACCAGTCTTCATGGAGATGGAGAAAGCTGCTCTGACCTTTGTTCCCCTGTGTGATAGAGACTGAGCATCACTGTTTCATCCTAAGTCTGAGTTGTCTAAGATTTACTGGTGTTAACACAAATATTATTATTTGTTCACTGTGTATTCACATATATACAAAGGAAGTGTTTCAAAAGGTGAAATTTTATTTAAGTAATTGTTTCTTGTTATGCTGAGGAATGTTTAAAGTTATTTTTTGAGGTCACAATGAAGGGCTTTAGGGGATCTTTCAGATTGAAAGTTACCCAGTAATGTCAACCTAAAGTATTTAAAAATACAGTGTTGACCCCCTTCAGAAATAATGAGGTTTAAAAGGAACCCACATTTTGCTTTGGATGTTTTGGGAGGTGGAGTCTATAGCCTGTTCTTGGTTTGAGGCTGAAGCATTAAACCCTTTATAAACCCAAAGTAAACATTTTCATGCCATTCCCTGTTTTGCAGAGCTGTTGCTTTAAGGGAAATGCTAGATTAATACTGGGAAAGTTGGCAGTAGCCCTTGCTCCTCCTGCCAATGCAAAGCAAGGTGTTATTTTCCCTACTGCTTTCCCCATATCCCTTCTTTTCTTTAGGGGAATGAACTTCTTTCTCTACCTCAAAAAAACGAATGCTTTTGCCATCAGTGTTGCTTTTCCATCAAAGTCCTTTAATGCAGCTCTTTTCCACTCCACACGCAAAGCAGCCGTCACTCACACCTGCTCTGTGATAGGATCCTTCTCCCTGAGGAGAGCACAACATCTGTTTTGTTTCCTCTGTGGAGAAAGAGAGAGACACTCTCAAGAATTTCTTCTCCTTTCCTGCTGGCTAACAACAAAAGAGATTTTTAAAGCATTTGGTGTTTCTGGATAGAGGAAAAACCAGTAGAGTACTAGACAGGAAAAAACAGCCATGGAAAAATAAATTGAACATAATTTGAGCTATAATTAAAGGTCTTAAAAAGAAGTTAAACTGCAAAGCTGGAAAGAAAAATGTGCATCTTGAAATAAAGCACCTTTATGGAAGGGTGTGCCTGGGATTATAGTGTAGGACTGCTCTTCAAGACATCTTGGCTCTAAATCTACTCTGAGCTTCCTGGGTGATACCAGGCCAGAAACTTAACCCTTATTTGCTTTGATGGTCCATATGTAAAATGTGGTGGTATTGTGAGTTTTGGTGTTTTGTACTGCTTGAAAGCACAAGGAAATTTAAAAAGTTACCGAAATAGAAGCAGTGGGCCATTGCAGTGATGGCAGTTTTTTGTGTATGATACTAAAAAGAGTTTATATCCTTTAAAGTATGGGAAGCATTGTGAAACAGTGTATAACTGCATCCCTGGGGAATCAGTTTGTTGTTAGCATAGTGGAACCTGCAGCTTCAGTAAGGGGCCGACTTGAGAATGAGTTAAAAGGTGTAAAATGAAAGAGTGCTTCATAGAACGACCCTGTGCTCTGCCTGCTGACGCCGTCTGTGCACGTCGCACAGATTTTGAAAGCAGCAGATTTTGTTGCATACACTCCACTTGCTAGTTAGAAGCCAAACTGAAAGCAAAGGCTCTGTGCTGAGCTGTCTGTGGTCTGGATGGGGGAAGATTTCACATCTCTGCGGGTGCTTCTGCTGTGGCACGTAATAAGAAGCTGTGATCAGTGGGAGATAGGGCACTCTGGCTGCTGCCTGGAAAATCCACATGTGCAGCTTTAAGCTACTAAATAAGCATTGCAACCTACCAAAGCTCCCATTTGTGATATGGTTAGAGCTGGTGTCATACAGATGGCTAGTTCCATCATTCATAAATTCTTAAACTCATACGAGTAAGTTCCAATATTTTTATCTTTTAAAGTTGACCCACAACTCCTTAAACTCTCTTTTATGTTTACAGTTTAATACTTCGGCCACTGACAGCATTACCAATTTGAACCCAACACATCTGGATTTTTTAAGACTAACGAAAAGTCTGTAATGCGCTGCAACTTCCTCCTGCAGTACTAATCAAAATAAACCAAAGATACTCTGTTTTTACTACTGGTATCGAAGCTGTTTCCAAATCAGTATGGAAATGTGTTAGGAGGAAAGGTAAGATGTGGATTTCAGTGGCGTCTTGGTTTAATCTTTTCATAGCTACATTAGCAAAAATGCCCATTTCTTGGTGGTTATTGTGTGTTTGAGGGGCCAGTACAAATAACATTTTCAGAGATGTCAAAGTAGGAGATAGTTGTTAGTAGTGTTTCAGGACCCTTCTCGTTCATCAGGCATATTCTTTGTACATGTTTCTGCAGATCAGTTAGAATAGTCTGTGTTTAAAAATTGACTTACCGGTATCACAACCTAGAAGCAATCTTGCAACATGATATTTGTCCTAATCTGATGAATTTGGGACACATGCTGAGGTTTAAAATAGCCAGGCTTTTAGGTCCATTTGCTGTAACATTTCCATGGTGTGACATTTGGTCTACTGGTGGCAGTTCTGTCCTCTCTCCAGTGCTCATTGTGCCGGCCATATACATTTCCCAAACCTGCCATTCACTTCCATTGTTAGTTGTGTTTGTTACTAGAGGGAGCCACCAGATTTCCACCATCGCCATCCATGTGTCCATCACTGAGGACAGTATAGCTTGTGGGTAAGCAACAAAAAACTGGGGAGCAGAAACACTTGAAAAAGAAAGAAAGAAAGAAAGTAACAAGCAAAGAAACTCTAACTGCTGGAAGGAGAAGATTGGTTGAGTTGTAGCAGAAGTAATGAAGTGTGAAATGTGCTATTCCCAACCAGTACGCCATGCTGCTTTAATTTACAGAATATATAATTACACAACATTAACATTCTGGTACATCAGTCTTTGACAAAAATTGAAATGAAAACAGCAAAATGCATGAGTCTATTTTTAAGACAACTATTGTAATTATGGTGGATAAGGGTACAACCTTAAATAATTTTCCTGATTTTAAGATTATGTCTTTAAGATTCTTCGATTCTGTGCCCTGGTAAATCCTTGCATACTGTTGCAGAACCACTTAGTTTAGTAAGGCTTTGCTGAACACTTGTGGAAGTCCTTCCAGCATACATTGAACCCCCCCAAGAAGATGTGTTTTAGAAATCAGATTAACTTTTATCTTTCTAGTACTCGATAATGATTTATACTAAGCCCATAGACAACCTAGAGGATACGGAGTGGATATGCACAGACCTGGTTGGGTCAAGAGATGACCTTCCTGAGTTCCTGTCTCCAGAGGAAGGAGCATTGTTTAGTCACTGAGATGCTAACAAGGCCGTGCTGAGAGACAAACTAATTTTGGTAGCTTCATGCAGAAAAAAAAGCCCCTGTGAAACTTAATGACCTTCTGTAGAGGAAAAAGGCTTTAGGCATGAAGATACAAGCAGAAATCAACAAGGCTGTCATCTGGGAGAGAATATAGAAAAAGAAACAACTGGAATACACTGTATGTTCTCGTTAACTAAAAGTTATTATTTTGACATAGAGGCACAGTTGACAGAGTAGGTAAGGTACAAAAACATTACTGTGTTTAAAACACAGCTCTCAATCATTCACAAGGAATAAAGCGGGATTTTTATTAATGAATGCCCAATGTCTAGATGTGTTGCATGCACATCATCAAAGGCATTGAATCGATGAAGTACTAAATTCTCAGAATCATTAAATAGTGTATTATATTCAGGAGGAACTTGGGGAGCATAGTTAGAGGTTGTACTCAATTTGGGGAAGAGGGATACATTTCTGACAGGAACAACAAGAAACTCTCATTATTGAGATTATTTTGAGGCAGATAGACTTCTGGGTTCTAAAACTGTTTAGAATATTTTTATGAAGAAATAGCTTTCTTACATGTTTGCATTATGTCAGTGCTCATACAGGAGTGAATGGCAGCATGGCATGGCGTGTTTCTTAGAAAAAAAACATCTAGAAAACAGGTATCCAGGTTTTACAGACCATGTAGTCCGTCCTTAGCACTGAAACAAAATCAGTGCACAGAATTTGTATTTCTTTCTGGAAAATTGATAGAATTACTTTTCGTTGGCAGTATTAATGGTTTGATAGTGTATCACAAATGTCAATTATACAACTACAATAGTAAGTGGACATATCACGTAGCAACCATACAGTTGTTGAAGGACATGATAATGGGATGGTAACTTACTCAAATTAATTTATATGTCAGCAACCCCTGGCCATGCACTTTGGTGGTGACCAAGAGAAATATGTTTATTCTTACAGCAACGACAGTGCTGCAGATCTTCAAGAATACAAGCCTTTGTGCTGATCCCGAGTATGCAACTCAATGACATTTTTCCTTTACCACCGGGGGGACTCTGATGCTGGAAGCTGTCTTAATGCAGAGATTGGGACATTGTGCCAAAGCCGTGACTCAGAGAACGAGTTGCTGTGGGACTTCTCTAGCTGGTATTCCACATTAGACAGGTGGTGCTGGTCTCGCTGAAACTCCCACTGTGCAAAAGGCTGACAAATGCTTTGGACTGACACAACAATAATACCAACTTTTTATGGTACATGTACCAAAGGAATTCAACATATCCCTGAACTAGCTCAAGTCTGTCTATGTTCTATTTAAAGAATATTGACAAAACAGGCCACATTATCACTCAAGTGATTAATATGTAACCTATAAAAGGACCTGGACAAAAAGAATAAATAAAGGAAAAACTCTAAACCAAACCTATTTTCTGCTCCTGTGCTTCTACTGCTGGTTATGCAGAAGCAGTAAACAAGCCCTATTCCCAAAGCTGTGCTGACAGCACTGATGATGGTGGTGCACAAATTAGGAGGTAAACAAAAAGCCGTGTTAATTTCAAGCTCCATTAGAAACACAAGCGGTAAAAAAAAATCAATGTCTCCCAAACAGAAAAGGTCAAAATTGGTAGGGAAAGAAAGTTGGTTTTCTGGTAGGTATAAGACTTTTTAATTATTATTATTATTATTTATTTTAAATTGTGTGTAAATTATTATTTATTTTAAATTTAGTCATTAATGTGACACTGGTCAGTGTCACATTAATGACTAAAACACTGAAAATAAACAAGTAGCAATTTTTTTTTTTTTTTTTTTTGGAAAAATATACTCATTTTTGGCTCAAGTTGAAATTCTTGTATTTAAAGACTGGTTTCTATTTTAAATTGTGCCTGTGGGTTCTGTGGATATTCAGTTACATTTATAATCTTGGCATGACACATTTGAGGGATCATTCTTTTGAAAAGTGTAATCATCAGATTTCACTGTTTTCTCTTGACATAGTATATTCTTGGATCCAAATCCTTGAGGCCTGTTAATTTAAATTTTAGGTTTTGTTGTGCATCCAGATTAAGTCTGGAAATACATATGTGTCATTTTGTTATCAAGTTGTCTAGCAGAGGATGACAGGAAGAACAAATACTGCTTTGTATGTTTTTGTTTTATGGTAGTGTGTCACCTTCAACTCCACTCACATTAAATGTTTATCACTTCATGTGATCTTTGCTTTGCATATTAAACTAAGTTTCATATGGCCATGTTAAATTATGTATGGAGATGGAGTTCTGTGGTATGGTGTTCGGAACCATTTCTTCAAACACAAATGCATATGGAAAGACCTTGGAGTACTAACATGACAGAGTTTGACCTTAAAGAGCCAAGTTACTCGCTAAGTGTTTGAGGAACTGGTGGCCTTACCATGGCCACAGATTTTCTGAAAATTATTCTTACACTTATTACTTACAGAACTGCTATAGTTACACGTATTTAGTGTAACCTCTCTTGATCAAGAGCAATGTTGTGAACAAGGCTCCTAATGCTTCATCCTTCTGCAGTACCAGCTAGTCACAGCATTTTACTAACACAAGTGTCCACAAGTGTAGTGGGCAATATTCTGCTCTACAGAATAGGACCAAGATGCAGGGAGTTCAAAGACCATGGTTTATGTACAAAAATGTATTCATGTGATAGATATTTAGATTTGTTTTAAACCATCTTCCACTAAAGTACAGTCAATATTTTTGTAGTAGTCAGGATCTCTGTGGTAGAGACCACAGATAAGGTCCCAGCTCAACAGTTTCCTTCCAAACAGCTGCATCTCCTGATTGTCTTTTCAGCTCATCCTTAAGACAACTTACTCTTCTAATTGTCATTCTCTTCAGTGAACATTAGCATACTTGTTAAATTGGCCATTTGTGTCCCAGAAATCCCCTGCGTGTCCAGTGACTGACTCAGACCTGCATTTTGTGCACCCTGGGGAAGCGTGGAACAAGTCATCCCAGTGCTTTCATCTCCAGGTCCTAAAACTGTTGAGCATCAAATTCAGTCCTCCTTATTGCTTCATTAACTGTCGTTGCTGTTAGGAAAAAAGAGGCTTTTAAAGAGGAAGAAGTCTTAAAGGATGTATTCTCTCCTATGGATTGTTTCAACATCTTCTTTGGGGTTTTTTGTTTTTACAAGTTACCAAGTGCCTTCTTCCTCCCTGGCTGTGCTGTCCTGCCAACCATACCTGCCTGCCTCATGTTTCATAACATAATCACCACCAAAAGAGACCTACTCTACCTGGTGGTGTTGCAATTAAGGCATGAAGGTAGCATGTAGAAGTCAGTTTGCCCATCCATGGTTGCACTGGGAATATATTGCTAACAGCAGTCAAATCTCGTTTGGCCAGAAAAGGAAGCACTAGTGATTTCAGGCTGTGTAGAAAGCCAATATGTTCAGTGCCAGCTTTTAAAAGTTACCCTAATCTATTTACTTTCATGTTCATTTTAGCTCCTCAAGTTAATGATCATTCATTTTGAGAACATGACATTTGTATTTGCTTCAGAAAATGATGCATTTGTTTTTCTGGAGACAATGTTGTCTTCCATCAAAACTTTAGTTATAGACAGCCTCCCATCCACATGTCTGAGGCCAAATACTGCCCCTTGAAATCATCAGAAGCTAATGTCAGTGAGTCTTGGTGTTGCTGGCTGGTTTTTTTGTCTGTCTGAAAATAAATTAACGTCGTGTTGAAGACTTTGTGAGACTATGCTTCATGACATGTAAGTAGTAATGACTTGAGTGAAGCTTGAGGGCAAAGTGCTCACCGTTTACTACTACAGTAATTCTTTCACAAGGCTTTCCTCTCTTGCAGCGCAATTAATTTTACATTTCATTTACTGACATTGGCATGCACTTAGCTTTATAATATTAGTTAAAATTGGTTTATGATGTCAGTTTTATTTTTAGCACACTGAAAGCAGGGGAATAATTGAAGCATGCTATTGTACAATTTAGGGCTTGTGGTGGACTTGGAGAGATGAGGATTGCCATTCCTGCTTCAACTGACCTAGAGGGAATAACTCTTCTCTTTAACATTTCATTGTAATCTTTCTGATGATACCTCAAAATGTCAGCATGTGCCTCATAGCTTGAGTTAAGGTCCCAAAATAACTTCTGATGGACCTCAGAAGTTTAAGAATTAAGTCTCAGTGATATACACCAATAATATTTTAATATGAGAGGCAGTTGAAGTTCAGTATATAATTTATTTTGGTTTAGTTCTTTTTTTCATTTCAAAGTTATCACTTGGAACTTAAGGTATAAGTTGTCCCCTGTATGTTAATACCAACGAGTTGGCTTTATGGTCTGTCACAGGATACTGTGCTGGTTAAGCTAAAAAGCTTTCCCAGACTGCATTCTAATGAAGTCTTAGTAACTTTCCGGAATGAAAGGGAATTAGGACATATTTGGTCTGGAGTTTTCTTTCTTGCTTTACAGCATAGTGCTTTGGTTCTAAAATGCCACTTTTTCTAATTCAAGTAATTTTAAGTTTTTCTATGAAGAAATTAATGCATTAGGAGGTCAGTCAAATACTGATTAAAATCTGGTTTGGGGCTCACACTGACTTCTACAACCTTCCTTAATTCTTGACCTGGAAAAAGGGACATTCATAAATGTTTCCTATCAGGAGGGATATTTCATCAGGAGTTTGAAGGAGGAAGAACACTCTGAGACATCTCCACGTGAGTGGCATCCTACTTGAGTTGCCTTCAGGGAAAATAATGTGTATAGATCATAAGGTTGGGCCTGTCTTTGGAGTTTATGGAACATTTGCCACTGTGTTTGCTTTTCCCTATGAGATAAAGCAACCACTGGAAAGCATTGAAACTCAGTGTGTTAGAATGCACAACACACAGAGCTCAAAGAACAGCAAGACCTTCATCAGCTGAGCAAGGCAGTCCACGTGCTGGCCTGACCTTACTCCCACTTTTTCTGTTAGAAGAGCAGGTTATTTGCCAGTCATTCTGAACTCTCACTATGAAACAGTTTTTCTGCTGTGCTTGTATCTAAAAGCTATCTACTTTTATTGCTGTCCTTATCTGAAATATTTCAGGCTAATGAAACAATATGATTGTTTTTATCTCCAAAGTACTTCATTTCTACTGACGAATGTCAAACACAAGAACTCAAATCTAAATCTGAGTGGTTATCTCTGCTAAGCCCCTTTTAGAAAATGAATTAGCTTAGTAAAGAGCTGGCAAATACATGCCAAACGTTTTGTGAGGATCGCTGATGGTGAAGTTTTGTTAAACTGCGCTTTTTCCAAGCAAGTACAAAAATAGCAACTTTGGAAAACATGAAGCTGAGTCTTTTGCACAACTGACGCTATTATGAGACTGCAGGTAGCATTCTTTTTCCCTCTTTTCCCCTTTGAAAGCTGAACATCATCTCGGAAGTGTGAGAGAGAAGTAAGGTTGATGCTTAATGTGGCTGACTGCTCAAGAAATAGTAGTGCAGTAGCCAGTAATTAGGATTTGCAGCACTGAGTCTCATTCTCTTGTCATTAATGAGGTCATTAATAAAGATATGATACAGTCTTTTCCTCCCGTTACACATGTAACTGAAATAAGTGAAAACTTCAAATATTTTGAGGCCAGTGTTAGACTTTTTATGAACCTGCTTCTGTGATGCCTGTCAGCACAAGCAAAGTGAACTTCTGCAATCTTCTGGAAACTGCCCCCTGTAGCCATTGGGAATCCTTTTCACACCTGACTCTTGTGTACATATTAAACATAAGATGCTTGTCTTTTATCCCAGCCCTTCTTGGGCTCCCTCCCTCCCTAGAAGCTTTATGGATAAGTGAGGTCATTCCCCTTTGCTACAATGCCACCTCCCAGCAGCCATATCTAAATGATGATATCACCTATGCTCTTCCTTGGGAAGAACGCCCTAGCACAAAGTCACCCCATGCTCTCCTCAGACCCCACCTGATGACTGTGTCTTGCTGGTTGAAAGTTTGCCAGCATCTGAGCTACTGAAGTGTGCTGACTGCTCACTGCCTTGCTGACCTGTGGCTCACTGTTTTCTTGTGTCTCTGCGTCTGCTGTTTGTCTTGTCTTTGAATATGTCTGTACTGCCTTCTGCAGTGTGTCATGAAGAAAGATTACCCAGCCAGGCAGCTTGGAGGAGCCTACCTGCAGGAAGAAAAGCTTTGTGCTCTGCCGTTGTGTCTCCTTTTCTTCAGCCAGCTCATTTAGATTTGCCTCACTCTACTGTACATGAAACTCTAGTGCACAGACTCTCTGTTTTGCATTGGGAATGCATTTGACATAAGGAGTAGGGGAATATTTCCATTATTAATAGATAAATATGTTTTCACATGAATTGGACAAGCAATATATTTCTATAAATTCAGATATGCGCTATAATGACAGGAAAAACCATAGAATCAAGAATAACACGTTGGAAGAGACTTCAAGGATCATCTGGTCTAACCTTTCTTGGCAAAAGCATGGTCTAGACAAAATGACCCAGCACTATGCTCAGCTGAATCTTAAATGTGGCCGATGTTGCAGAATTCACCATTTCCCTGGGGAGATTATTCCAACAGCTGATTGTTCTCATGAAATATTTTCCTCTTATGTTCAGCTGGAATGTCCCCAGGAGTAACATGTATCCATTACCTTTCTCCTTTTCCCTGTGACTCCTTGTAAAAAGTTAGTCTCAATCTTCTTTATAGCGATCCTTTAAATACTGAGACACAGTGGTAAGGTTTCCCCTAAGCCTTCTTATCTCAAGGCTGAATAAACACTTATCTCAGCCTTTCCATATGGCCCTTCTCTGGACCCTCTCTAGCCTGTCCACGTCATTTTTGTATAGCAGGGACCAAAAGTGAAAGCAGTATTCCAGGTGTGGCCTGGAAAGCTCTGAGTAGGGCAGGATAGTGACTTCTTCATCTCTGCTGGGGATGCATGTGTTGATGCAGGCCAGCATTCTGTGAGCTTTCTTTGCCACAGCAGCGCACTGTTCACTCATATTAAGCTTGTTGTCCACCAGGACCCCAAGGTCCCTTTCCACAGAGCTGCTCCCCAGACAGACTTGTCCTCCTTGTTTAACTTCATAAGGTTCTTGTTAGCCCACTGTTCCAGCCTATCCAGTCTTCCTGCAGGGTGGCTCTTCATTTCAAAGTGTCCACCTCCCACTCATCAGCCCACTCATTGGTATCATCAGCCAACTTCATTGGAGCACAATTTATCCCTTCATCTAGATCTCTTATAAAGATATTAAACGTAGAAATGCCCTTTTTTTTTCCCCACTGGTGTGCTTCTTGTGCCTCGTTTGATTTGCCTTACCAGTCTTCTGGACACACATAGTGTATTGTAAGTGTAGCTTCCTGTTACCCTTGCATATCTTACAATAATACAGTTATTAAGTGTATGATGTAAGAATTTTAATTTCTGATGCTGCTGCCCAAAGACCATTACAGGATGATCTCTTAGGGAAACTGCTAGTTTGACGGTTCCCTGTCTCTTGAGTGTTTTAATAAATGTGTTATTTTAGAGTATGTTTCCACTTTTTTTCTCCTTGATGCTGTTCACATTGGACCTAAGAAATTCCAAACTGCTCTGCAACGTTGTTTTTTCTTATTAGCTGGCTAGAAAAGCGAGGGGGAGGGACAGAATACAAAAACTTGACATTTGAAGGTATTTTCCAGCTTTTAGCTATTATTTTGCATTGCTGTTGTACTTGCCACCGCCTGGTGAGAATGGCTGCATGTGCGTGACAGAAAGCATTGGCTGTCCTGCAGAGCTTGCCTATTAACCAAGGCAAATGGTAGGAAGTGTCACCTGGGGGTTGTTCCGTGGAGGATGAGGCATAGAGGCACCAAACCAAAGGCTTTAGGTGATGTGACCAGAACAGAATGGAAGCTCAAGGTTCCTCCAACCTCCATTCCTGAGGAAAAATCCTCTTCTTGATGGTTTTCAAAACCCCATCAGTGAAACCAATTATCTGAGAGTCCATATGGGCGAAAGCAAAAGCAGTGCCATGCCCAGTGGCTCCCTTCTTACCTCTGCACCGCTTGCAGGAGCCCTAATGAGACCTACCAGCCTTTTTCTTCCAACCTATCCACTGAAGACTGGAGGAAGATGTGATTTATTAGCTAGGACCAGGATGGATAGCATCATAAATCTCCTCTAGACAGCAACAATTAAAGTTGCCAGGGCTCTCTGCGTTGCCACATGGAGTCCAGGCAACTCTGACCAGATTTGACTGGCTTATTTTGCTAAATGAGGGTGTTGAAATGACCGTCTGGATTTTATTAATAAGTGTATAAATCTGAACTATAAGGGGAAAGAAGATGAACTGGTGCTAGTATATCTGTGACATATACTTAATAATAAAACTTAAACTCTTATACAGCCTGATACAAATTACTCGCTCTGCTGCGCCAGTTCTGCCACAGCTACACATTTCATTTTTGTGATATGCTCTGCGACTGCTCCACTAGTAAGTGCTGAGAAGGGAGAGAAATAGATAGATAGATGCATCTGGTATTTATGGAGGACTGTTTTAATGGTGCTAAAAAACTGATGTGCTCAGCATTCCTTGCAGCTGCAGTTGCGTTCGTGTCAGTAATCCTATCAGGAGGGTTGCTGGTTTCCAGAGTAATTAGAACCCTGAAGCAAATAAATAGCAAATGAATTCTCTTCCTTTGAAGTTGTCTTCTTTTTTCCCCTCTTTTAAATAGCCCTTCTCTGGTATAATTATGTACCAGTCATTATAACATTAAAAATAATTTTAAGTGAATGAATGCTATTTTTATTGTTGTTGTTCATTGCTAATTATTATGAACTAATTGTAATTTAGGATAGTCTTCTAAAAATCTCATTTCATTAGAGAATGGCTACTGACTTAAATTGTTTCCTGCCTTGATCCCAGGGAGAGCAGGAGCTCCAAGCTGGGTTCATCTAAGCTGTGCTGGTGGCTTACAGCACGTGTGGGTGGAACACAAGTTGCTCAAAGCCTTTTTGATAAACTTCTGCCCTTCTAGTGCTTAAGCCATAGGTTAAAATAAATTCAGAGTACTGTAGGCTTGCCACCAGGGAAGTGATGATGGAGATACTACATGATAATATAGGGAGGTAATAGCCTCCCTATCTGGCTTTTTGTGACTTTGTCTGGGATAATACATTGTGCCCCGAGCACTCGTTCCTGAAAAGATACTGGCAGGAGTTCAGAGGACACTAACAACCCATGCAGTTGTCTAAGGAGGGTTTGACTCTAAACAGTGGTATCTTCACCATTTATCTGGGTTATTAATTTTGCAACATTTGTGGCTTTAGTCAGATGTTTTCGATTTGTGCTCACGTATGCTGAGTTACGGGCATATGGGCACTGGGTCATCGTTGTGTAAACTCTGTAGTCTGGTTTGCATTTTTTGGCTCTTGATTTCGAACCAGTTTCAAGATTAAAAAACAGAATAATAAGCATCACTTACAGCTGCATAAGCAAGTATACATTAATTGATGTTTCCTGGTAATGAGGTATGAGAATGAAAAGCCCACCCCACCTCTCAGATCTCAGCTTGATTTTTTAAGATTGGCTGTTAGAAGAAAAATGTCTTTGTACTCACAAATTGCACACATTCAGCCCAGAGTTACTAGCATGTAATAAACATGGAAACATCTAGTGACGCTTTCTTTAATGGACTCATTCTTTAGACTAGAACCACAGCTTTTATAACTCAGATTCTTAAAATGCCTTTTATAATGTCATTTCTTAAACAGCCTTAGCTTCTGTTGTCCTGTAATGGCAATTCTTTCCTACCAAGAGGACCAAGACAGCACAGCGCTCTGGCTGTAACATGGCATGTTCACAGAAATACCTGAGAAAGATGATGTGGAGACTAAAGCTTCAGGGGGTTCAAATATTTCTAAACTTCAGTTCAAAGTGGAGTTCAGGATATATTTCTGTAGCAATGACTGTGCTTTAGACTTCCCTCCTTTCCTCACCCTTCCTGCAGTTATTTTTGGGTGAGAGATTTATAGCAACAGAGCAAATTGCCATGTTAAATCCATGCTCAACTTTCAAGTCAGTCGTCACCGAGCAGGACCATATATACCCAAATACATAGGGGAAAGATAAGCCAAGTCTGCTAATGCTTTAAGTCAATGCATTTGTGATGGAGCTCGTAAAATTCTCTAAGGAGAATTATGATGTTGAGAGTTATGACTACTTTATGCTTGAATGAAAGCATCCCCTTGTCGGTTTGAGGGACACAAACTCCTACACAGTGACTTCATTCTTTAGGGTGATTTATCTTAATTTTCCTCAGTGTTTCCATATTTTGAATTGGAGTTCATGTATGCTGAGTTATAGTGTGTAGACCTTGGGTCATCTTTTTCTGAACCCTATATTAAATCATGCCTTTTTTACCTCTTGGCTTTGAAAGGCATTGCCAGAGGAAAGAATGTGGTTTTGTGCTTGTGATACATCTCAGAGGCTATTTAGATAATGGTTTCTTGACAAGGAGGTGCTTATGGGGTTTTTTTGCTAAGTCTTTTTATTCCTATTATAATAAATGTGCGATGTATAACAGTGAAAATAAACCCCCCATAGTTTCTTTTGAAATGAGCTTAGGAGCATGCCATCCAAATGCCTCGTGGTGTCAGAGAAACCCTTAACACCTACTGTTGCAGACACTTCTGCTGATCCAGGAGTTTCTAAGCAAGGAAAGCGAGATGCTTCATAGATGTGTATCAGCCCCAAAAGGAAGAGGGGATACATTTAGAAGAGAAAATTTTCTTTGAAGGAAAAAATGAAATTACTGTAGAAAGTCTTAAAATCTTGTGGTGGTCTGCCAGGCAGCAAATCCCAAAAAGATATCTGATCACAAATGGCACTGTATGTCTGGTACAGGCCTCTGACTGATATTTCAGTCAGCTAGATAGAAGTGAAGATAGAAGTGAAGCAGAGGTAAGGAATCTAATCATTCAAAAAGCACATGCTCACACAACATTATCTCTCTTCTGAGGGAAAATGAACATAGCAACTCACTTAGACCCATGGCAGGCATGAGTAACTAGTTTCCTGGTTCACAGAAAAGTTAACAGCATAGAAAAATAGATTCTTAATTCATTTTTACTCTTAACAACACATTAAAATTTGAACAATTTAGATGCAATTAATGGGACAAGAAAATAACTGTTAAAAATATAGGCAAGACTGTGATTGTGTTCCTTGCAATTATTTTTAATGCTAAATAAACACACTGGTGAGAAAATTGTAATTGATAGTTATTGGACAGTACTAAAAAGAGCAGTGTGATAGCCCGTGCCAGGTAAGCCTTCAATGAACAAACCAGTTTTTGATTGCATTGTGCAATGCTACATTCTGACAGTGTATAAAAGGAGTGAATTTCAATGGTGATGTAGGTTCAGTAAAAGACAGTCATGCCAACCTGTTCTGTATTGGTTTTTGGAAGGTGGAGAAAGGAGAGGGGAGGGATAGCAATGTCTGTCACAGAGAAAAAAGGCAATGAAATGTGACCCTCTTTTAATTAAAGGGTCCCACAAAGTAATTTCCCCCTTTAACTTGTGATAACATGGTTTTGGCAGGAAGAGTAATGTGAACAAAACATTCTTCTTTATAAGCAAAATCAAGGAGGGCAGGCAAATTGTATTCAGTAGCAATTTGTTGGAGAATTTGTCATTTGTTTTTGAAGAGTGCTTGGAAATGGACAGCAGGAGTGGGGTGTTTTGCTTGTGCCTTGTGAATGGCAGCAGCAGTGGGGTTTGAAAAGCTTTTAGAGGAGTCAGGGGATATTTTCCCATGGGAAATTATAGAAAATACCTGTCAGTTTTAATGGCAACTCATCATTCCAAAAGGAGACTAATGTGCTCTTTGGAAGGATATTTTATCAGCTCGAAGTCCTCTTTGTGGTAACATAAAATAGGGTAAATATAGTCAAGGCAGAGAAATCTTATAAGCATCTCTTCAGCTTGGGGAATTTAAATAAAGAGCTACACAGGTTCCCTCTGGATTTTTGAACAGGGTGTAAATAAGTACAAAACTTGTCCTTTTTTTCCCCTATTTTGATAATGTCTGATATATCTATTCCTTATTTTCTGCCCATTTATGACCAGGCTGAATCAATATGCCTTATTTCCCATTTCCCAGCCTATCAGTGCTTTCCTTGTGAAAGGGCTATTAAGGACATATGGCCAGAAGGGGAGGGGGCCCTTGCTTTTCCCCCACATTAGATACACTTTGGTCTGTATCCTTAGAGCTTTTAGAGAAGTGCATCATTCTTTTATATGGGATGTAAGAAAAAATACAGCTGATGTAATTTAATTAGTATATCATGTCTCTCAGTGTAGGGTCTGGCCTAGGAAGGTTTTTTATTAGGGTGAAATGCAGCATCTTGTTGAGCAGAGAGGCTGAATGACCCTGAAGTGGGTCTGCAATTAGTGAGCCATAGACAGGAGAAACTGTGCTCCATCTGACACACAACACAGTGTTTTCCAGCCAGAAGAGACACATGCACAGTGCTAGGGAACAGCTGACAGCAAGCCTTCCTGGTAGAACAAGCTGTAACACAGCAAAACTTAATCAGTGCTGTCCTCCCTCTTTCCTGCTCTGTATGTCTTTATTTCTGCCTTGTGCATCTGCTGCTTCTATTGAAGACATTATTTTAGACATTAATGTCTAAACCAGGAATCCTACAGAGGAGTCTTGCAGGGTGATGGGTTTAGGTGGAGGCAGTAGGCTTTAAGAAATGGCCAGAGGTTAGAGATGCAACAGTTGTTGTTACTGACAAATCTGTTAAAACCAGAGGGAAGTGGAAATGTAAAGACAGGAAGAAAGGCTAAGTGCTCATACCAGATTTTACTATCATAATGATAATATGGTAGGGTTAGGTTCAAATAGCCTACCTTGAAATAAGTGGCAGCAGAGTCCTTTCCTTTGATCTGCAGATCCATTTTGGCCCATTTGCTTGAGTAATCTCACCATTAAAACAAAAATAAAATATAAGCGTCCTGCTCTTAACCTAGCCATTCCAAAGCAGGTGAATTGCTGTCATTTGGTTTGTCCTGCAGCCAGGTCAGAGAAGCAGCACACACTCACACGTGAAAAGAGGGGCAGAGGAAGGCTGGTTCTGACAGCAACTGTAATTAAACCACATCATCTTCCTGAGCCATAGCTCCAGCAATAACTAAGCAGTGGATGTGTCTCACAGTGATACCAGCTGGGGTTTTCTCTAGTACTCTAGGCAGATTTTCACTGCAGAGATGCTCTTCTCTAGCATAGCTCAAGTGAGAGTGGCCCCTGTGCAGACAAAGCCAGAGCTGTTTGTGTCCATGTTCTAACTGGAGTCACACAAAAGCATCTTTTATGCTACTTACTGAGTAAATACTCAGATAACCCTGATGGAAGATGTGCAGCGCTGTCTAGTTGTTTGCATGTATCACAAGATGATGGTAGGGATTGTGTTATATTTTTAGGGACTGCTGCAGTTCCAGAAGTCTCCAGTGTCTGCCCTTTGGTTTCCAGAGGACACTCAGTCACACTGCCGGACTGAACTGTGGAAGGGGCACTCAGGCAGAGGTTGATGTCCTTTCTTAGAGATTCTCCCGCTTCCGGGCCCTCCAGATGTGCTTAGTCTGGCTGTGAGGTGGCAGCATATTTGGTGCAGTGTGAACCAACCCTGAAGAACCTCTTCAGACAACAGTTGCTGCTGCTTTCAGTGCTGCCTTGAGCCTGATGATCCCTTTGTGAGTCTTTAATACTGATCCACAGTACTCAGGGTTGTTTGGGGTTTTTTTCTGTTGCATCAAGACATATTCTGACCCTCCTTCCCTTTCAAGGGAAGAGAGGACAGGTGGCAACTATCCCATCTGAACCTTCTTCCCATTTGCTGCCTGTAGCTCTTTCACCCTACTACAACAGCTGGACTTCTGGCCCAGTGCCTTGGACTTCCTAGTCACCTGACCATCTGAAGCTGTTACCTGATTCTAAGTCAGTATTACCATGACCATTAGCCGGCATCTCCCACATTTTTTCCCACTTTTAAGGATGTTTGGCTTGCATCTGTTTTTGTGAAAGGTGTTTCTGTTCTGCCGTTTATTCATATTTGAAATGTTCCTGGGACTGCTGCTCTTCACAAGTCCACTGGTTCCTTGGACAAGGGCAGAGGCATTTCTGGCCATCTACCAGAAATACCAGAGGAGAAAGGAGCATGGTATCTTCGCCACATGAACATCATCTTGCATATTCTAAAATTTAATAGCAGGTATTCCTTTTTTAAAAAATTCTTGTCGTTACTATTATTATTATTATTATTATTATGTTTATGTTTATGTTTATGTTTATTTTTCTTATGTTTATTATTACACTTATTATTTTTAGTTAGTTAGTTAATTTTATTTTATGAGCCTCATTACACCTAATTTGTTCAGTTTTTTGTGAGCCACCATATGGCATCAGTGGAAACCTGGTGAAAATGTATTTATCATCTCACAAAACATATATAAAGATGTCAAACGCATAAATTAGAAGAAGTCATTCTCTTTAAGACGTAGTCTTACCAATTAGTCATTGAGAGCTTCTGGATCAAGTCTTATCAGCTGTCTGGCAGGGGATATTGTGAAGATATGTGTCACGAGTCAGGATGAGGTATAAAGGAAGTGTAAAAGCAGTGCTATTTCAGGTATCGCAAACCAGTTCTAAGTTCTTGAAGATCTTGAGTGAAGTATTTCATTCTTATCACTTAGGAAAATCTCTCTTGGCACAGAGGAGCAAATGAGGCACAATGGAGAACTGTTTTCTTGGTGCTGGAAGTGCACAGCCATGGCATAGTACAGCCTGGGGTTTTCTCACCAGACTTGAATTTTGCATCTGGAGTTGGGAGTCGAGAAATCCCTTTTGATCCACTGATTCAGATAGGCTTCCAGAGGGCAGTTCACATTTGAGGCAGTATTGTTCCTACAGTAAATATAAAGTAATCAGCTTCTAAATTTATGAAGTAATTTATTTAAATGCTTTCAGTTTGGTGGGATGAAGCCAGCCTGTGAGATCTATCTCTGCAGCCTGGCTGAATTTTCTTGGACAAGAATTTGGCTTCCAGAGTGAACAGTTAATGGAGAAGCCAGGCAGAGCCCTCTTTAGAAGAAGAGAGCTTGCTCCACAGCTCTCAGTTTATGAAAGTGTTTGGTACCACTACTCCTTTGCCCAATACTTAGGTCAGTCATTTCTCTGGTTAACCACTCTTCCTAAAAGTCAATTGCATCATTCATTCTCCATTCATTAAATAGGAAACTAATAGATTTATTTTTTGTTTCCTTTGCTGTGACTGTTACACATTCATCTGTGAGGCCAGGCTTGGAGCAGGTCTAGTCAGCATCTGCTTTCAAGTGCTGTGCCCCTGCTGCCGTAGACATGTCAATGGTGGCAGCAAGATCTCCATCACAACTTTCCATCTAACACGACAATGGGAATATTTTGTAGATTGGTTCCATTTTTTACATGTTTCTGTAGCAGTTTAATGTCATCTGGTGGATGCTGCTACAGCTTGTCCATCCCAGCTTTTTTCAAATTTTTAACTCCTCTCTTGGGACTCATACAGCAGTGTGGAGAACTAATTTAATGAGTTGATCTAGGCAGAAAATAGTCACTGTAAAGACTAATGACTATTAAAGCATTAGGGAGTTTGTGTACTGAAACATTAATTGTTAGCAAGCTTTACATCATGCAAGTATGTTCTCATCTTCTACCTGCACATAGGCTTGTTCATGTTCCGTTTGGGGTGTGGAACTGTAGGGTTTCTGGTGCATGTTCTCGCCTTCCTCTGAGAGACAGTGCTACCAAAAGCAGAAGGATCTGTACTTTTTGAAAGGTGGCACCTTTTGTATTTGAGCTTTCAGGGATAGCTGCAAAAATTTCAGCTCTGTTTCCAGACCAACCTGCTGCATGTGCAGTGCATTGGTGTGGGAATGGTGCATGCTGGAATGGCCTTCTTTGAAAATCTGTGCTAAAATAGTTGCTGTCAGACTGATCCAGACTCCAGTGGTGGAGTTGCTTACCCCTGTAATGCCAGCAGCACTGTCGATTCAGTTTGCTTCCCGAGGGGCTGCAGTATCCTGTTGTTCCGGAGGCAGGCAGGGTGGATCAGCTGCAGGTTCTGTCTGTGGTGAAACAGGTGTTGGTCTCTTCCCAGAGGAAGGACGGGCAGTTCAGTGGTTCCCTCCATCCACAGAGGGCTGTCAGGTGGTGTGGATGAGAAATGGGCAAGTGGGCAGAAGGAATGATGGGATAACCTTGGAGCAGGTCACCAGACATCACAGACCTCACCTTCACGTGGGCTTCTTTTTGAGCTTGGAAGACAAATAGGCAAAAGTTCTTTCTTTGTATATTTAGCAATTGTTTGGTGGTGGTAAGAGGACAGTATAGGGAGGGGACGGCTTTCCTGTACCCATCCCCCTCATACCAAATCTGTCCCCCATGACTTTAGTAATGGCTATTCACCATTAGAAAGTGCCTTTCCTCTTTTGTGATGTTATTTAGCACAGGCTTCAATTAAAAGCAAGCCCCAGGAGAATAGGGGGAGGTTGCCTAGTAACCAATTGCCCTGGAATCTGGAAAGATACAGCAGAAATAAGGGTTAATTTTTGCAGGTGAAAGTAGGAGTGTCCAGGGATGTTGGTGGTGGAGGTTTTATGCTAAAAAGATCTAGGACATAGTTCAGAGAAGCAGCGTTCCCACTGGGTTCTCTCTCCAAATAACAACAGAAGATGAACGGTGTTTATTTAGTTAGAATCCACACTGATGGAAATTTAGAGAGAGCACAAGATCACTGTTTGAGGGTGCTTCCTTGTGTGTGTTGTTTACATAATTTGCCACAGTGTTGCAAGGTTTTCTCTCTCTGCATCTCATTCACAGTTCAGAGCTTGCCTTAAATAAGCAGCTGCACATGGCCACATAGCCTCCAAAAAATAGTGACTGCTTTTGTACACATGTTCCCTGGGGTAGCCTGGTTTCCTCAAGGTACCCACAGGTGTCAAAAGATCAGTGTTAAATACTTTAAGGTTTATTTTGAGAGAGTCAAGGCCTGCAAAGAGCTTCTGGGGGTTTCATACCTCTCAAGCAGCAGCCATGCTTCTTCTAAACTTTCTAGTCTGCCTTATCAAGTGCATATTTTCCCTTCTTTAGTATATTTTAGGTAGTTTTAGAATAGGATAAATAAAGAAGAGAGATGGTTTGTGTGACAGTGCATGCCACTCGTGAAAATATCTTTGACCTATGCTTCTAAACAACCTTGAACCAAAGAGCATGAATCCCCATGTGAGCTGAGTGACCTTTTGGGATACCTGTGTCCCCACCTCCAGTGGAGAGAACTGCAGTGAAGGAGCCAAGAATGCGGCAAATCAGATGTGAAGGTACCTAACTGTGCTTCAGCTTGGACTCTCTTTTATGGTGTCATCATGAAGTGTGAAACTCCTCTGCAGATATGCTACTGATTCCCTGTGAAGGTAATCAGGCATCCTGTGAAATCCTTTGCACATTAACTGGTTCGTGTAGTCTGTGTGCAATATGCACTGGTTATTTTGTCTGGATATTGGAGTCCTCTTTTTCTCCCTGATGAAAGCAGAGGGTAAAATTAATCCTTTTCACATGCTGTTGTTATTTCTTTGTGCTTATTTGTATTGTGACAGCATTTCAGAAGCCCTCCTTATGGGCCCTCCCCGCCGCACTCAGTGCTTTATGGGTATGCACTGCAAAGACTGCAAAAGATTGAACGCTAACTATGTCAGAAATCAGCAGGTAAATGCAACAAATAGATCTGGGAGAAAAATAAGACAGTAACTCTCTCTTAAAGTAAGCCATGATCCCAACAAATCTGTCAGGTTTTTTGTAGACATCATGCTAAAGGGAAATCGTTCTAGATTTCTTCCAAGATTTTTCAAGAAGACAGTAAGTTGTGGCCTCACAGGTGTTACAAATAAACTCTGCCCAGAAGTGGGAGCCTCTCGGGAGAAAATCTGATTGTCTGATAGAGATTTCTTTGACTGGGTAGCAGAGTCAGGTATCTCTATCAGAGTTAGGATCAACAGCTCGGTAACAAATAAGAAATGATGGGTAAAGATAAGTTCTGCTCAGAGGGACCTTGAGAGTCTTCAGACATTTCTGAGTCTGCTGTTGCAAATATGAATCCATTATCATCAAAGCAAGGAAACAGAAAATAGTCTCCATGGCAGCATTTTGAATGGAGGGAAAGCAGGAGCAGGAGAATATGTGAAGTGTTACAACTTAGCATTGATGGACCGTGTTTCTCAAGATAGCCATAAGCTTGGACAGATTTCCATTTGGAAATGAAAAATATTGTAAGGCTAAGAGGGAAATACTGCCAAGGCTTAAATATGTTTTTAATCTGTGCAAGATTGCCCAGGTCCTTGGTGGAGCGCTCTTTGAACTGTTAAACTGATGACTGGATTGTTGTTCATCAAATTTTACATCCTTTGGGCCAGGTACAGGTATCTAAAGACATCCTAATGCTACAAAGCTTCATGTTAGGTGCACCCTGAAGAAGAGGAATGTATGTGTTTGGGATTTTTTCAGTGTTTTGTAGTAAAATCCTTTGGAGTATAATTTAAAATACTGTATCCCTTCACTCCTTCTCAGAGAAGGATATGTGTGCTGGGCTTTTGTGTGGTATCCCACTTACACCACAACAGCCACTCTGTAAAGAAGAGCTGTCATGTGGGACAACTGTATTTTGCATTGAGATTTACCAATGGCAAAGCATTTCCCTGTTTCCCCATTTCCAGTAATTGAGGTTTATAAGTAATCAGCTTGTTCCTTAGCGAGGAAGCAACTTTGTTGATGATCATGTGGGCTTCTGAGCACAAGGTGTGCTCAACGCTGTTTATGAAGGACCTACAGGCAATAAGTTTTTTTAATTAAATTACTTTGACCTAGAATGAGATTTAATTAAATACTATATTAAACAGACTTAAACAAAAAGGCATTTAGTAAACCACTATGCAAATTTAAAGGTAATTAAAATTTGAAATCTGTCGACTTTATGTTATCTCTATAATTGATGCTAAATGTGAACAGATCAAATACACTTTTTTATTATTGTTCCTTTTTTATTTTTTGTGCAAGCTAAGATTGCTAATGATTCCTTTGAATTATTTCTATATCTATCTGATCTGTTGGATTCATGATTAGAGTGGGTGTCTTTGGGGTTGGTAGTTACTGGTTGGTTTGGATGCACCAAAGAAGTCTTGCATAATACAGAGGTGACAGGGCACTCATTAGAGAAAATAAGCTAAAGTATTAACTGAAGACAATAATGAAGGAAGTACTTCTAACCGGAAATTTTGACTACTGACTTTCCTAGTTAGGCTGACAAAAAAGGCTCAAATGGAAAAAGTACATGAAACCAATAAAATAGAAAAACATCCTCCAAGAGTTTCTAGAGTTGGAACTGGACCAACTCCACTAAAGCAGGACTGTATTCAGTTGACCAAGACAGCTGACTAACTTAATTCTTGAGACTAAGGTCAAGAAAGCATTGAGCAATATTCATAATTTTCTAGCCAAGAATGACCGACCCTCGCTCTGAGTGATAAATAAGCAGTATGCATACATCAAAAGCCTTTAATAAATGCCTGCAGTTAGGCAATATGGTCCCAAATGTTGAGAAACCTGGTTCTGCTGTTTGAACCCATAGATAAAATAAGTGGTGAAGGGAGTCCCTCTCCACTCAAACCTCACAGGGAGTCAGAAACGAGCGTGGCGTGTGGGACCAGTCTGTGTCTGCCTCTGCAAAAGCCGAGGCTTAACAAAGCCAACATATTTCTGTACTGGTGATATCTGTTACTACTGCTCCTGCTCTGCAGCAGCTGATGTGACCCAGCTGTGGATCAGCATTTATGAAGGAGCTGAGGATTATGCGCTCAGTATCTTTTCAATACATCCTGCTGCAAACTCCGCTGATTTCCAGGGGAACCTGGAACCTCTGGAGAACCTCTGGAGAGCAATCCTAATGTTCACAAAGCTGTCAGCTCCCCCTCTTGTTGTCCTCTGCATTGTCCTCCTCTCGTGCTCCCCTGCCTGGCCCCCCTTACCTTGGGAATTCATCCATCCCCAACCACCCCAAGAAATGATTGTGGTTTTTGCTTTCAGAATTGCAGTCTGTGTCTCAGAAAATCATATAATACCCACAGCCAGTTGAACAGGCAGGATTTAAGATGACCTGCAAAAATCTGGAGAGAATAGAATATAACCATAGATAAAAATTACAATTAAACTGCTATTTTTTGAAAGAGAAAAACCATGTGAAAACAATGGGCTCTCCCATTTACCCTCCAGATTACAAAGTAACAGAAATCAGTTCTTATTGTATTGAGTCCTTAAAAAGATCTGCCTTTCTCAGCGTATTTGTAAATTAGTCTGACTTTGAAATCGTGGCATGTGGATGGTTTCAGAGGTGAAAATATGAGCATTATCTGCATAATAAAATCACAAAAGGAGTGAGTATGCATAATGTAATTTATTTAAAATTCACCCATCCAACAAGCTGGGCACAGGTGCAGAAGATTAATAACAAAAATAGTTACCTTCTGCATATAAATTAATGGCAATGTCCAGAACTAAGAGCTTCCTTTCCCACATTCAGAAAAACCTTTGGAGAAGGGATATTCGGCATGATCTGTGATAGATCCTGTTAGAGCAGAAGGGGTGAGGGCAGGCAGCCCCATGCTCCCCTGTGCCAGCAGCAGATTTTCTGCAATACTCCATGGGGCTCTGGGTATGAGCTGCCATGGGCCAGGGTGGCTGAACAAGCAGGTCTGAGTGGCAGCAGTGCCTTTGTCAAATGAAGTATATTATAAGTGTTTTAAAGGATCTGCTCCTGTGTTCCAGAGACATAAGTTTGTCACTGTTTTCTTCCTTAATCAATGTCTGTGCAGTTGGTTGACGCGAAATGGATGACTAGAGGATATTTGGTAATTCCAGGACCTTGTAAAACTAACTTATTTTTTCTCTTACAAGCAAAGGTGACTGTCATGGTTGCAACAATGCCACTACATTTCTGACAAAAACTTGATGAAGAGATTGGATTTTATTACAGTTTTGTGTTATGTGGTTAGTAGCGTGTTACACTTGAAAAGCCCAGACAGAGACAGCCTAAATTCTTCCTGCATGCCCTATATTTCCTAGTAAATGGTTTCTGAAACTCTTACCCATATGGACTACTTGGGCAAGGCACAGGGAAGGACATTTGAGCTTGGATTTGATAAAAAATAAGTTTGGGCTCTTGTCTCCTAACTGTAGACCTAATGAGGTGACCTACATCTTGCCTAGTTTAAATGTCTACCTCCAGATGGAGTGAGATGAGCTACACACCAGAAATGTGTGTTGCTCTCTGTTGTGGAAGAAAGGAAGGTAACCACTGACCTCTTGGCTGTTCTGCTCTGTGGTGAGCTGCTGTTGCCTAAATGAAACCTTTCCTAAGGGGATTGAATGGTGGCCTGGAAACGGTCAGTAAATAACTGTTCATGGTATTGAAAGTAAATCTGTAAGAGCGTGTCCTGGGAAGCTTCATAACAGAGATTAAAGCATCTGAATATCAAAGTGTATGGGAAGAACAAAGACTACTGTTAGATTTTAAATGGGTTTATGGCTTGAGTATATGACTTGCAAATATTACTGGGTTTATTTCGTCTGTTTTTTAAATCAAGCCCATGCCAAAAAGCACATTTGAAAACTCCACAAGCAGCTTGAAATAAAGAGGGATTGTTTGTTAATTACTGTTTTGCTTATTTTGCTGCTATGTGATCCATTGATATGAACCTCTCTGCCCACTATAAATGTTGGTGGTATCCATACTGCATCTATACTGCTTTCCAGCACTTGGGTCTAGGTACTTCCCAGCTCCAGAGTGGTGGAAGGCTCTCATTTCCTTCTTTCAGTAGATCCAAAAACTTCAGTTTACATATAGAGAAAGCCCAAGTAGCAGACCATCACAGGATGCTCCAGTGGGCCTCTCAGGTTGGCCATCAGACGGGAATAAGTATAGAACCATAAGATTGTTTAGGTTGGAAAAAAATTTTAAGGTTGTGGAGTCCTACCCTTAACCCAGCACTGCTCAGTCCACCACTAAACTATGTCCCTAAGTGTCACATCTACACATCTACACCATCTCTAGGGATGGTCACTCCACCACGGCCCTGAGAAGCCTGCTCCAATGCTTGAGAGCCCGTTTTGTGAAGAAACTTATTCCTAATATCCAGTCTAAACCCCTCCATGTGCAACTTGAGACTGTTTCCTCTTACCCCCTCGCTTGTTACTTTGAGGAAGAGACTGACCCCCACCTGGCTACAGCTTCCATTCAGGTGGTTGTAGAGAGAGATGAGGTCACCCCTGAGCCTTCTTTCTCCGGGCTAAACAATCCCAGCTCACTCAGCTGCTCCTCATTAAACTTGTGCTCCAGCCCCCTCACCAGCTCCGTTGTTCTCCTCTGGACAAGCTCCAACCCATCAACGTCTTTCTGGTAGCGAAGGGCCCAAAACTGAACACAGGATAATTGTGGGCCAGGTGCATTTTATAATGTGTTTCTGCCCTGTATTATAAACAGAGCCATGGTGATACAGTTCTTCTCAGGCATAGATCAACACAAGGGATAGTACTAATTTAATGCTTGGCTTTGCTCCCAAAGTCCATTGTTCAAAGGTTTATAGAACAAATCAGCAAAAGTTTTGTTATGATAGATAACATGATAGATTTTCTTCCTGCTTTGCTTTCTTCACTTTTCCATTTCTTGTCCTTCTTCTGAACTGGTCCATATTGCCTCTTTCTGCTTAGCTTCCAGTTCTCCCCACAGTGCACAAGTGCCACGTAGGTGTCAGCTGTCCTTTCCTTCTTTAGTAGGGTTAGCTGCCACACAGATGTTTGCAGCACCAGTCCAGGGGCTCTCAGCTTCAGTGACTGACAAATCAGTAGATGGCAGCTGAAGCGAGTCTGCAGCTTGAAGGGAATCAGGTAAATGAGAACTGGGGAAAGAAGAGCTGTACCCTGGGCATGGAGTTGCTCCACCCAGGGACCTACTCAGAACCAGCAGCCAGAGAAAGGCAGTTACCATCTGTCTGGCTGTTATTAAATGGTATTGATCAACAAGAGTGATGGCTAATGCTAAAAAAAGCCCTGGCAGTGGGCAGTGGTAGGTGCTCTCTCCATTCAGACCATGAGTTTCTCACTGGGGGACAAGGAAGCCAGGATAAAATGAGTTGTGTTTAAGTTGAAAGATCTCTTCTAGGCACATTTTGCCTAGGTCAGAAGGGCATCTCCACATGGGAAAGTCAGAGATAGGCTGAGGGGCCGAGCGTACGAGGGTGGAGCTGTCAGAGGTATATAAAGATGGTGGCACCCACAGCAACATTTGGAGTGCAGAAGGAAATCGCTGGGCAATAGGAGTGGAAGAGAAACAGGTGGCAGGCAGAAAATGCATGATGTGGTCAGAGAGTGAAGAATAAGTTTCAGTGTTGACAGCATATGGATTAATAGATCAGGAGGATCTGCACTGATAAAGCTGACACCAAATGCTGTCACTAAGAGAGCTGCACAACTGAACAGGAATTTAAGAAGGGAGGCAGCAGTAGGAAGAACTGACAGAGAGGCACAAAGGTAAAATGAGGCAGAGAGAGATCATTCTTCTGCCTTTGCTACCTTCCTTCTACCAGGAAAAAAACCTTGAGGAGTGACACAGGAACAAAAATTATTACCATATTTTGACATAAATCTCCTTTTGGCCCAACTGTCTCTTTCCTATGCCAATGGCGTAATGGGAGGTCATCTCCTGAGAGCATTTGCTCTACCAGCTTTTTAGAAGGTGCAGAACAAATATGTTCACTGTGAAGTATGAAACGTGGCTGATGCCCTTTATAGAGGAAAATGGTTAAGGGTAGATTTGAGCTTTAGTAGTGCTGGTAATACATAGCATGTGATGCTGTCCAGATGTGGAGCATGGCTTCTTATTTATTCTTGATCTGGAAAAAGTATGAATGATAGTAAATACTGCCTGCTTCTGAAGAGATTTATGGCATGAGCTTAATGTGGGCTTCTCAAGAAGGTATGAGAGCAGAATATAAAATGAAACATGGCTGTTTATAATTGAAGAACATTCTCCCCAGGGGATCATATCACCATTTTTTTAAATGAAAATTTAGTCAACTAGATACTTAGTTAGCCCAAGGAAATGTTTTCAGTTATCAATTAAAGGAAGTATGGGTGTTCTGTTGCTTGAAGATGCCATATCTTAAAATTAATCAGGATGCTGGATAATTATCATTTTACTCCTTATTAAATAGTTTTTTTTTTCCTCCAGCAGTGGCTGTAGCAGCTGTTTAGCCACATTCACTATACTTCTGGAGTAAAAGTTTTTATTTTAACCACAAATATTAGGACTATACTTCTGGAGTAAAAGTTTTTATTTTAACCACAAATATTAGAACTAACATTAGTTTTTTAAAGTTAGTTTTTCAGCTGATAGTTGAATACTGAATCAGTAGGAATTTAATCCATTTACTGTTTAAGTATCATTTAACATAAAGGCAAATTTCTAAATGTGAGTTAAGTTTGGAAAGGACAGTTATGAAGTTGCTTTTAGTGCTCTTGTAAAGGTCTGCATTTTTGAGAGTTTACATTAAACATGCAAAATTATTTGCTCGCTTTTTAAAGCAAGGGAATTAGAAAAAAGGATTTGTACATGAAAAATGCTTTTTCTTGAATATTAATAAAGCATGGCTCAAAAAAAATTATTTATTGAGCATTCACTCAGAATTTAAGCCAAAGCACAATTCTACTGTAGATGAAAAGATGTTTCAATGCACTAGTCAAGGTGGGATTTCATTGATATTCACAATTGCAGGATGTTTCAGAACTTGGTGGTCATGGACTAATGCACAGAAATAATGCTGCAGAAAAGTGAGGAGCTACATAACATACACCAAAAAAGGCACTTAACTGTAACAGTTGTGGGTATTTCTGCGTGATAAGGACTAAAACAAATTTGTATGCATAGCTGTTTCAGGGGCTGGGGCTGGGTTATAGTTGCAGTCTCTGTCTTCCACATTTGCACGCTGACTCTGCATTCTTTGTCTCGGGTCTCGTCCTAAGCCTCCTATGGGTCTCATAGGATTTGTAAGTTCTCTTTCTGAATTTTTTCTGAAGACAATTTCTAAGCAGTTTCAGATCTGTAGATTGAGGACAAGATGTTGAATTGGATGACTACATGCCCTAGATGATGAAGTTGAAGGATGACATGCAAAGAATAAGGACTTGAGGAAACTGCAACCATAAGCGCACAATAGGGTACCTTATGAGTTGAGCTTGCATTAAATGCATTTCTGCCTTATTCCTAAAGTATCACACTGTTTTACTTAGAAAATTAGAGGCTTTTGAATAAAGTACAGCTACAAATCTTAAATTAATTTGCATTGTCGGAAAAACCAATTGCAAACGCAAATAGCTGAGCTGGGAAGGGATCTCTTGAGATTTTCTAGTCCAAGCCCCCTGCACACAACATGGTCCACTAGAACAGAGTACTCAGGACTATGCCCATTCAGTTATTGAATATTTCCAAGCATACAGACTCCATAACCACTTCAGACAATCTGTTTCAGTCTTTGATTACCAACACAGTGAAAAGGTCTCTTCTTATGTTTAAATAGAATTTCCCCTCTGTCAGATGCATGCCCATTGCCTTTTCACCTGTCACTGGGTGCTGCCTAAAGGAGCCTGGCTCCATCTTCTTTCCTTCTTCCATCAGATGTTTACACACGGGTATGTGTTTCCCCAGGCCTTCTCTTCACCAGAGCTGAACAGGCACAGCTCTCAGTCTCTCCTTGTATGACAGAAGCTCCAGTCCCTTAATCATCTTTGTAGCCTTTTGCTGGACTTGCTCCACGAAGTCCCTGTCTCTCTTGCACTGAGGAGCCCCCAACAGTGGACACAGCATTCCCGACCTCGGTGTGTCACTGGTGCTGAGCAAAGGGAAGGATGATGTCCCTTGCCCTGCTGGCAGTGCTGCCCTATGCAGCCTGGGAGGCTGCTGGCCACCTTTGCTGCAAGGGCCCAATGCTGGCTCATGGTCAGCTTGGTGTCCACCAGGACTCCCAGGGCCATTTTTGCAACGCTGCTTTGCTGACATTTGCCTGAGTTGTGTCATGGTGCCTGGGGTTATTCCTCCCTGGAGGCAGGATTTTGTGCTTTCCTTTGCTGAAGTTCATGGGACTGACATTAGAACAACAGGTTGTGAGACTCACTGGAACTAGTTTGTTTCCTAAGGAGAAGTGGACACAATATAGATGTTTGTTACATATAACATAACATAACATAACAAAATGTTATGTTATGAATGTTAGATAAAATGAAAAGATCCACTTGTTTCCCATGATACAGTTAAACCTTGTCATTCTTTAGACTGGCAGACCAGGAACTCGTTTGCTGAACCACCACCATTTGGTTCTCACAGTCAGATGGAAGTTTCTGATTAAGAAGCCTAAGCCTCCAAACACTGGAAGTCTGTGGGTGCCATTCCATGAGGTGGAATGTGGGAGTGATCCGTCCTCATTAATGCTGGGTCATTTTTAGATGCAAAAATAGTGTGGTTGGGTACCTAACTTTCACTTCCTCTTTCTGCAAGCTTTTTCTTTCAAAAAACTTAAAGAACACTTTTTGGCTGATACGTGTTCATATCCAGATAAGCCCAAATGTACTGCAGCTCTCTCAAAAATTGCAATCTCGACGTTACAGCTTTCCTGGCATTCGCAGCCAATGCTCGAAGGCAGTCTGACATGTTCAGTCCAAGTGAAGGTGTTGTGCATACAATGAAAGACCTCTCATTGTTTTTAACCTTAACTGCAAAATAGTATCAAGCAAGTGCAGGCAGGTTTTTCTTTGTGTGTTTTCAGCTTAATTGAAGTTTGAAAACAGATGAACTGAATGGCAATGTAGAGGAGAAGACTAAAAAAAAACAGAAAAGAAGTCAAAAGGGTTATGAATAGGCATCTGCTCAATATTTAAGATCATTATTGTCAAAAATATTAAGATACATAGGCATTGTATGCTATTAAAGATTTAAATGTGTTAGATTATAGTTGGACCAAATATTTTTCTGAGAATATCTGCTTCCCAAGAAAACTGTTTGGCTGGGCTTAAAGGTGTCCCTTCTTCAGACTTGCCCAAACACACTCAGTAGTTTGCCTTCTGAAAGTGTGATGAAGGAATGCCTGCTACTTAAGGAAGCTCTCATGATGAAATGGCTCAAAATCACTCACAGTCCCAGTAAGCCTTCATTTTAGCTAAAAGTTAATCTAGGATGATGGCATGATGCATCATGAAGAGCTTACTTTTCCCTGTCCTGAGTATTTTCAGTTAAAATCAGGTTTCTATCTTATGTCACCTTCTGTTTACAATCCTCCCCAAAACTGCACAGCAGTTGCTGTGTTGACAAGCCAGTTGTGTTTTCTGTTGGGTCTCCTTGAAACAAAATCTATGATAAGTCTTTAGGTATCCAGTCTGTTGTAAATGAAAGAAAGCATGCACTGCTCACTGTCGCAGGACCAGTGTTGCTGTATATTGTTTTGAAATATAACATAAAGCCCAAATAATCAAGATTTCTTGGCATGATAATATCTATTCAAAAAAATGTTAGCTGGTGTCAGGACTTGTTTTTAACTGTTTGGAAGGGGCTCGGGGAAGGAGACGGGGAGCATACGGGGGATGGCTATCTTTTCCAGACAGTTGACTGATGCTGTGAAAAACCCAGTTCACGCACAGGAGGCACGACTTCACAGCTCTGCTTTTCACATGTTGCTGTCAGCAAGTCTTTCAGAAAGGATCAGTACAGAAATAGGCAGGTTTGGTGCCCGCCACCAATCCCACCCTAACACCATCTGGTGAAAACAAGAAACCCTGGGAGCAGTTTGTGCAAGTAGGTTTGGCAAATGGCATATAACCTCACCTGCAGTGCTTGTGAAATGCTGCCTGGTGTCATTTTGTCAAAGGATAATGAAGAAAGGGAAAATATCTTGATACTACAAAAAGTAAATTCTTGTGCAAATGTACAACCTCATATTTAGATCGAGCTCTTCTTATGCTGTGAGTTTTTAATTAAATTAGTTATGCAATCCCTAGGCAAAAGCAACTGAGTATTTTCTTTTAAATTTTGAAATTTTATGTGGTTTAGCATTTATTTTGTTTAACTTCATTTCTGTTCGCTGAAATACAGGGAATAATTTAGGTTCTATTAAGAAGAAAATGTTGACTGTGAGGGTGATGAGATACTGGAACAGGCTGTCCAGAGAAGTTGTGGATGCTCCAGCCTTGAAAGTGTCCAAGGCCAGGCTGAATGCAGCCGTGAGCAACCTGGTCAAGTGGAAGATTCCCTGCCCATGGCAGGAGGTTGAAACAAGAAGATCTTTTAAAGTCCTTTCCAACCCCAACCAGTCAATGATTCTATGATTCTCGCAAGTTGAGATCAATATGTTTCAGATATCTCTTGCCCTTTTTGGCCAGACCTGGCACAGGCTGTGGAGAATTGAATGGGTCTGGAATTCTATATTGAATGGTTTTCAGTCTTTTGTTGTCCCTGAAATTGCAGTCTGCAAAACAGGTGTTTGAATGCATTATTTCTTGTGTAAAATACTGTAAAGCAGTTGGTGCATTTCAGGAAACAGGATCTTTATATCATCATAAAATAGGTTTTAATATCATCATAAAATAGGTTTTAGCAAAAACTTTTTGATAATTAGATATTGCATGTTTTCTAAAATTTCATCATCTTCATAATTCATTTTGCTCAACAGAGCAAACACTGGGAGATACATAGTGAAATCCTTTTACTTTTTCTCTGAGATGAGAAGTTAATCTTTGGACATTAGTTGTGGTTTTATTTTTCTGCTTTCAGATCCACTGCTTAATCCAAGCTTAGCTGTAAATGAACATATGACTCATTCTGTAGATAGCAGTTTGGAAGGGGAGTCTTTACATGTCTAGCTTGTTATTGTTTCACTTCCTTTTTAATATTGTAAATTCTGCCTTCATTATTAAAATAGTCTGTAAGAGAAATGTGGTACTTTTCCAGAACCAGTCTTGACCCTAAAAGTCATTTTTGTAAACAGAAGTGTCTGCTGATCTTTCAGAAGTATTGACATTTTTTGTAAATTTTGCATTGCATAATCATGGGAATGGCTTTTTCTGTTTTCATAGTGCACATCTTTTGTCCAAATTGTCACTTTATGAGAGGAGATTTTTAAAAGTTCAAGAAACTCAGTAGGCTGGAAAACAGTAGAAAAAGCACTAGAGGGCAAATAGAAGGGGTTTATTTTTTTTTAGTTCTAAATACCTGGTATTGCTGTGTTACTTCTCTGAATCAGTCATGTATTACAGTGGAAGAAAAATTAAGCCAAGTGCTTTTGAAAGTAACCCCTCTACTCTCCACATATTTTAAACTCTAATCAAAACAGCAGTTTAAATATTGTAAAGTTTACTGACTTAATCATAAAATGTTGCAATACAGTAGCAAATGCAATCAAGAACCAGGAACTACATCTGATTCCATGGAAGAGCATGGGATATCAGATGCATTATTTCCTCCAAGAGAAATCTCCTATCTGAAAATATTTCTACATGTACTGGGTTAAAGCAGGTGAATTTAAAAATAAATTGTGATTGCTGCATTCCCTGCAGAAAAGTTTATAAAATATCCATGCGGTATTGAAGTTCTTTATAGAATAGCAATATTCTCTCTTTTCTCTTATGAAAAAATTATTTTCCAGATTTTTTTTACATCTCTTGCCTTGCTTAAAAGTCTGTCTGCATGACTTGCTGCTGAAGGTAGCACTTCGACCCTCAAAGTCTTAAAACTGTGACCAATTGTATGGTTTATCGTGACTGTGACAATATTTGTTATTTCTCTTTGAGCCACTGCTTCTGAAGTCATGTGAAATTATGAGTTTTCAGCTTTCATTAAACAATAAAAAAGAAGTTTCTGGCCCTTCATGGTCTGGAGAGAACAGCTTGGAAATGTGACTGGTAACAACTGAAAGATCAGAAAGCGAGTCAATCTCTCAGATTGATTTTTCACCCAGCCTTACAGTTTTGGGGAGGAGAGTCTGACTCTCATCTTCTGCCGAGACTGACAATATTGTCAATATTCTGTGATCTCTGGCAGTGTATTTTATCATGTGTATCATCAAGATCAGAGTTTCAAATTTTATACAAAAATAAAACTGTTGATAGACAAAGTGATGGTAGAAATAAGGAAAAAAGTGAGTACTTTGAAAAGTAATTTGGTGTGTGTGCAAGAGCTTCTATTTTTAAATGTGCCCTGAGAATTCCTTTTCTGATGGGTTATTTATCTCTACATATGTAATTGTGAGTGTACATATGAGAATGCATTATATATATAGATAATAATATATATACATACACACATATACGTATATGTATGTGTGTGGTTGTACACGCAACTGGTCTTGGAAGAGACAAACCTGCACAGTCCTGGATAAATCTGTATGGAGTTTAACTCAAGACCTTTGATTGCACAGACACTTTAAGATTCCTGTCCTTTTGCTTGGTTTCACATAATACATCCAAACTTGTCTCCTCCAGCCAGGAGAGAAAAGTACAGGGCAAAGTTTTGCTATAATTATGATGTAATAAACCATTTTTATATTTCTTCAGGAGCAGTTAACTGAGAACACCCAAAAGCTTAGGTCCACCAATCTACTATTTTAAGATTGCCCGGAACAAGTTAATGTTAGGTTTAGTGCTTTGTAATTTGACTAGAGAAGTGCACCTACAATTTTAAGATTGAGTTTTGGAGACCTTAAGAAGATTTGCTTCTATATTTGTATTTATAGCTGAAGTGTGTTTAATAATTTGATGTTAGGTGCACAAAACTACTGCTACAATCCCAGGTTAGCTAATAGTAGTTGACAGCATCTTTGTTTTGTTCTCCAGGCTGTTTTAGAGATTCTGTACTGCAATCTTAGCCTGATCTTAATGAGATACAGCCGGGAGTTAAAAGAGCAATATCCCCTGCATGCACACACACACATGCTCCAGAAATATTGATGTGGTTGTTTTATTGTTCAAAGCATTTGGGAAGTGGCTGCAGCCTCTGGAGCTGGGGTTTGTTGTGGGGGGCTGGTGAGAGGTAACCAAGACAAGACTGACTATGGCCACCAGGCTTCAGGCTACAAACTGATGCAGGCTGAAAAACTGAGCTTTCAGCTAAATCTGGATGAAAACATCTGTCCATGGTGCAAGACTAATGTGACAGTCCCCACTAGTAGCAGCCCTGCCTTCAGCCCCGGTTTAAGAGGCTGAAGAGGTTTAAGAGGACTCAGTCCTGCTCCTAGAGGAAGGATCCCACCTGGGGAAGCAAACAGCCCTGATACATCCACAGCTGTCTCACCTTATACAACAGAAGTGTAAGTTATCTAATAAATAATCACTGAATTGCATTTATTTGCACATGGGAAGAGAGCAGAGGAAGAGACAGGGAACATTAACTGTTGGATTTTTGGTGTAAATGGCACAGAAATGTGAGTCACACCTGAGCAGCTCATTCATGAGGGTGCTCTCAGTTGGACGTGGACATCCTGCTGGTTCGAACCACGGGCTATCCTGCAGCCACCCTCCAGCTGTTAAACTTAACTCTCCTGCTTGGAAACCTGTTTATCTGAAAGTGTCTTTCTACGCAAAAGGATCAGGCTGAATGGAGTCCATGGCATAAACTTGCTTTATCTGCCTATGGGTGCCCTTCAGACAGGCTACATTGAAGAGGTAACTGGTTAAGCTTCCACAGATCCAGAGAGGCAGAAAAAATGGAAAGAATGAATGAACTCAGGATGAAGGCCTGAGTGTCTTTGACTGCATCTCAACATATTAAGTAGAGAAAAATTTATACCACTAAAAAAACCAGCTCAAAATCAAAATTTTAAAAAAATCTCAAAAGCAAACAAATAAAACAAAAACCCAAAGAAAAAGTAGAAGGAAACACGTTTAAACAGCTAAAGGTGAGTCAGCATACTGGAAGCTAATGCACATGACTGATGAGATTATCTGTAAATCTCTTTTCAAACTTTCCCCCTCTTTCCCTAAATTACAGTTTAATGACTCTACTTTTTAAAGTTCGTTGCTTTCCTGAAGCCCAAAATCTCCCTCTCTCCTGCAGAGAGGTCAGCTCTCTTCTCCTGCGAGGCACAGAGCTACATGCCTATAGGCTGGGGGCAGATTTTAAAGCCCCAAACACATGTTAAAGCTCATTTGCTATTTAGTAGCTTCAGGAGAGAATAACTTTGATTTCACAGTAAGTATTTTCAAGGCCATTTTTTTAACCTTGCACAGAAAGGATATTCAGTACCTTCAATCATGAGTGTGTGAGAGAAGATAATACTGCAGGGCTTGGATTTGTAGCATCTGCTGCGGCACCAAATGCCAAGGATAACTGCACTTCTAATTGAGAAGCACCATCATTAATTCAGGTATCTCATGTAATTAAGGGTAATTAATAATCATCATTAGTTAAGGTATAAATTAGGTGGGGTGAATGCAACTGTAAGGTTAGACTCTGGTGGATCTGATTTCTGTGTGTAACGGAGGAAAGGAGTCTCAAGAAGTTCTCCAGCTCCCATCCAAAGATCTCCTGTAATGCAGCTTGCGTAGTTACCAATGCCTAAACCCCTCAAACCCCACACATCCCTATTCAGGCTGTCAGTCCAGCATCTTTCACATCTGTTAATCTTTTACTAGGGAGGTAAGGAGCTGGGTTTTTGGGGTTCTTTTCCCCTTCCTTCTTCAGAATAGCAATACTTGCTAGAATGGCTGGAAGCACATGCACTGGCAAGCCTGCTGCTCTAATCCTCATGGGATGCCCAACTCCCTCGTTTCCTGAGTACATGATGTTCATAAGCGTAGGTTGACTGTGATGCAACTCCAGCCAACACCCTCAGTGTTTCACAGTCTTGACATAACTTGATTCCAGGAATGACTAGAGCCAAATCTGCTTTAACTTTTCTCCTTCCTCATGTGCACTTACTTCAATTTTGTGCCTGTGATCCAAGTTTGTAAATTCAAGACACAGCTCAGGAGAGGAAGGTGTGGCTTTCTGCTTTGTTCCTCCAGATAGCCTTGAAATAGGAACAAGGAGAAGGCAAAATTTCTCTTCCTTTAAAGAAATGGACTGATTCAAAGCTAGGTACTTGCTAATGTTCATCGGCCTGTTCAAATAAAGCTCCTATGACTGCTTTCAGGTTTAGAACCTTGTTCCTGGGCACCAATGAAAATTTCCTGTGAGGGAAACCTAGTACCACATTATTAAGCCTTTAAATAAGATGCATAAATAAGTGGCCCCACTTCTATGAACACTCATGTTTCTGTACAAATGTTTGAAACAGTGGTAGCTGCTGTAGGTTTAGCATTGTGTTAAACAAAAAAAAGCCAAAACCCAAGAACCACCATGGCCGCCCTTTTCTGAAACCCTGTTTGTGCCTGCAAGGCACAAGATGCTGGTTTCTTTTCACCTCCAAGCAAAGGGTAATAGTGGATGTTGTTTTACTCTAATCTCACTGATGATTATTTTTACAAAACAGGCTACAGTACATTTACTAGTACATGATGGAAGGGCATAAATAATTTAAATAACAGTTGTCAAAATAAATGATCAAAGTGCATTTTGTGATAAATTACACTTGCTTTTTTAATGTGTTTCTCAGTTAGTTGGAAAATTCAGTAATTTGCAGTGGATCTCCCAATCCTTAAAGTGAGTTAGCAAGCCTCTACTCTCTTAGCCATAATTTTTACCTTAACTAGAAAGGAATTATGTAGTATTACTTTGGCAAGGGTTCCTCCTTAATATTCTTTTACAGCCATAGCCTTACAGTGTAATGTAAGTTATGTGTGTATTCTGGAGACTTGGATTTTAGAGCTGAAAGCTGATTATGGACAGTAAAGAATTTCAGCTAGCATAAATATATAATTGTTTTAAATAAGAATTTTAACAACAGTTCATATCACTGACTGCTTCATTCCCTCCATTGGCATGCAGATGCCAACCAAATTCATAGTTGCTTACGGAGTGTGTAATGGGAAGTTATTTCGTAGATGTGCAATACCAACATGAATGTATACACAGGGCATACATCTACTTAATTTGTCTACTTGAGTGTTTTTAGGTAAACTTACATAATAGAACTCTGTTGTCACCAGTCTATTTTGTAACATATATATGTAGCTATGCTTAGTCTCCTACATATTTGGTTTTTTTCACTTCCTCTCTCCTGAAACTAAAGGAGGCTGCCACAATTGAGCATCTCTGCAAATCAGAAATGAAATCCTTTTTCACTACTGTTCTGTGGGTGCCTATGATGGATTTTGTTTTGTTTTGTTTTGAGATTGGCTTATTTAAAGACAAAAAACATGGCAAACGAAAAAACGGCAGTAGGTTTCAGGTGCACTAGTAATAACCAAAGAATTTTTTAAAGTCATTTAGCTTGCATGGGCTAGTTATGGAGATGAGAGTATGTTTTTAAATAAATCATCCCTGGTGAAGTATCACTGTGAGTCCATTTTAGTCTTACTTTGAAATCAAAGAGCAAATTTCCTATGTGTTACTCAGACAAAACAGAAGGATTTTAATACAGACTTTCAGAGGTAAGTCTGGCATGCATCATGACACACCAAGGATAAGGTGGAAGAGTGAAAAATATTTTTGTTTGGAGCTGCTGACAAGGTGGGTGTATACAGTAATCAGGGCCAACACAGAGAGGCAAGATAAAGATCTGATATCCAGATAGACAGATAGACAAGTGTCAATAAGAGGCAGATTTGATTGTCTATACAAAGTGCAGTGTTCATGCCGTAGGCCCAGATGTCACGTTCAGAGGTATTTTTGTCCTTCTTCTGGCCTTTTCATCTTGGCCATCAGTGACTTAAACTGGGGCAAATCATCAGCATTAAAAAGACCTTTGCTTTGGGGAAATAAACCTCTAGAAGTACAAATGGAATCTTCCCCAATCTAGATATCTTACTTTGAAATTGAATTTAATGTTTCTACTAGAATGAGACTGGCTGTTTACATAATTTGATTTCACATTCAATACTAAGTTTGCAGACAGTTCCAAATACGTAATGTGGGGAAAGGGTGTTGGTTGGCATTAGAAACCAGCTTCTGGCTATTCTCTGATACAGCAGCGTTGCAGGGGATCCTTTTAGATCTCCCAGAGTTGCTGGAGAAGTTGCTATATCCTCACTCATAGTGTCTGCATCTGTACAAACACAGTTCTGTGTGTTCATTTTGTCCCTTTCTTCCATTAAACAACTGCTATGGCATGGGGAGGTTATAAGTCCAAGATTATAAAGTCCAAAAAACTAAGAGGATTGAGAGCTACTCTGTGTTTAGGATGGATGTGCTTCTGGGTGAAGAGAGCTCCATCAGTGCCAGTCAGACTAGAACGAGGTAATTTGCTCTGCAGTCACAGCAGGACATGTAACTGCTGGCAGATAGCTGGTATCAGACCTTCACAGGTTTTTGTTTAGAGAAAAGAGAGGTCCAACAATCAAGGAACCTGTATGGAATTAACAGGGAAACTGGTCAACAGGGCACGGCTTCTATTCCACTCTTCCAAATCCTTTGTCTGGTCTTTAAAATCTCAAATAAAATGTTACCACAATTTATAGCCAGCACTAGAGTTAACAGTGATTTATCATAACTTGGTATTTAAGCAGGGAGTCTTGGTCATTCCCAACAAAGTCAGTAATTCTGCTGCCATGCAGAGATGTGAGCACCAGGCAAGCTACTATCAGAAACCTCCATTTCGGGGAGACTGTTTTTCACCTTTGTAGTGGTTGTCACAGTCTTCAAAAGGCAAAGTTTCCAAACTAATTCTGTCTCTCACAATAACTCCTATAAAATATTTTTAGAGTGTGCTATTACACATCAGTATGTAAAAATGACACTGCGTTACTCAAAAAAATCTGCTCCGTGTGTCTTCAGATCCATGTGTTCAGCCTTGGCTAACTACAGTAGTTTTGTTACTTTTTTCCCCCCTCAGCTCTGTAGATGCAACACAGCTCACAGCTGATTTTCTCACATGTTGACTGAGATCATGGTTGGACAGGTCAGGCCATTGAATTAGATGATCACTTTAGGTCCCCTCCAACTGAACTGTGCGTTCAGTGCAAACCTTGCTCTTCTGCATCACTAAATCAAATTCTGAGGTCCCATCTACCTGGAGGTATGTCCCAGATTTCTCGGCCTTCCCACTGTAGCTGGCAGTAAGGATCTCCTGAGAGCAGTCAGGTTAGGTGCTGGGGACCAGAGGCAGGGCCTGGCTCTGCACTGTGTAGACAGTCTGCAGACATAAATAGTTAACAGCAGTAGGTGTCTAAAAATAGTTGAATGAATCTGGGCCACACTTTCATTTGCAAGACCTTTGCTGGTACAGCAGCCCAAAAATACCAAGTGTGGTAGGTAGACTTCGGGTTGCATGTGTTACATAATATAAGTAGGTAATGTTGTGTAATGGGGAACAGATACTTCAGTCAGCTGCTGTCACCTGTAGTGGTGCTTCTGTCCAGGGCTCTGGTTTCAGAATTGATCCAGATCCCTACCACAGATTTTAAAGACCATTTGAAGAGCTCCAACTAAACTTTTGGCTGTCAGAATGCCTTAGTTTTAGTGGAAAAGCTTATCAAGGTTTCTAAAAACCTCTTAGAGGCTGCTGTGAATGTTTTGGAAGCTGAGTGTCGGAATAGGGGGCAAAAATATGGTCCTAAAACAGTTTTTCTTGTTGGATCAGCTGTACTGGAGTTGTGTAAAGATATTAGCCATTCAGTCCTGAGCTAATATCCTAGTCACTTGTCCTGCAGGCAGTCTGCTCTCTGGGAATAGGGGTCATCTTCTTTAAAGGTCATTACAAATGATATCTTGGCATGGTGGTATGGATGAGTTGCTGGATTTGTAGAATGTAGGTATTTAGTCTCAATCACTTTTGGTTATTTTATATATATATAGTCATGATCAGTAGATTTTGTGTGATATATATGTGTATATATGTATGTTTTTCGTGACATTTTAGCTACAGTTACTGTAGACACGCAGCCTGTCTAGATTCTAGACACAGAACCTGTCTATATTTTGCATTTATTGTGCGAAAGTGTTTTTAAAGTGCTGTGCATGCTTCCGAGCACCTCATGCTGTCACAGCAGAGATGGTGGCTGTCTAGTGACAGACACGGTGAGCTCCTTTGTTCATGGGCAAATGAGTATGTGATTGTGCAGTTGGTTTGTAAAGTGCACCTGGATGAACAGCACTTGATAGAAGCAAGATAATCACTGTTCATTAAAATTTGTTTTAAGATCATGTACATAAATAGACTTTCATTTCTGTGTGTTCTACTCCAAATCAGTATCATTAATGAAACTGAGTAATTTGCTGTTAACTGGCAATGTGTTTTCTGAGTAGCTAATTTTAAATATCAGGACTGTAACTGCAGTGCATATTTTTCCCATGTAGTTTCTTTAGAAATGGCATATGCCCCATTTGTCTAATCTTTACTTCTGTGATTACAAAATAGCCAGGTTACATAAAAACAACTAAATTACATATTTGCATACAATACTGCTGTGGCTCTGCAGAAGCCATTTTGGGCTGTTCAATGCTTACCGTTTCTTTCATTGAAAGGGCTTGTTATTTCACCAGCAGCACTGCAGAGTTGTTCCAGTCTTTTGCTTAGAAACATTTTTTTCATCACTCGGCTCCAACTGCTGCAAACGAAGTAAATAATATTTAGTAAAATAAGTAATAAAAAACAATAAACCAAAGTACTGCTAATGTAGTTCTTTCTGCCATTTAAACAAATGGGATTTTTTAAAGTTGGATTTCAGAGTCTCTGGGCAGAAACCAGCCTTTATTTAAGTGTTTGAATAGCACAGTGGGACCCCAATTCATGGCTGGGCACTGACAAAGTAACACTACTAAAAATAGTTTGCAGAGTTGGGCCCTCCAGTAGCAAAAGAAAAGTCGGAGAATGCACAATTTGAAGAAATGCTCTGGCTGTTGCCAGTGGGTCTGCTGTCCCTATTGTTATTTAAAACCAGAATTAGCTGTGCCTGTTATCTACAGCACAGTCTATCCATTTGCAGCCTGCTGGCTTCATTCTTTATTACCTTTCTAAATCTAGTTAAATATCTATGTTCTTTGAGAGACCAGAGTCAGCGTTTGGGGGGACACAAGCCAGGACTCCCTGTTAGGAATGCTCCGATTGCGGAGGTGGCTGAAGAGGCTCCTGCTGCTGCCCGCGCCATTCCTCCAGCTCCCTGCCAGGCCCGCTGGAGCCGTGGTGGAGCTCTGAGGCAGATCTGGGCAATGAATTGCTTTAAAGCTTTGCTCTAGCTTTTCTGATGGGCTTATTTCACAGGTCCATTGTACTGTGCAGCAATGCTGGGCCAGCAGCAGGGCAGTGGAGGAAGGGGAGGAAGGACTGGAGAACTGTCTCCACCACTGAGTGATTGATCACATGGAACTGTGCTCCCGGTATTGTGTGCATGCTGGAAGCACAGCCGCGGTCTTCAGCCCACAGGCTGAAGAAGGCAAATCTCTTTCCATTGCTTGAAGGTGCAAAAAGAAAGCTGGTTTAGCGGTGAGCAGAATGACTCCCATTAGGCACCCTCAAGGAACACTGAATGCGCACACTCTTAACAGCAGAGACCCCAAAATGCCATGAGGAGTTTGCATAGGCAGGGATATTCCCAGTCTCAGCATTGCATAAACCATGTGCTTTAGCATAAAAAGCTAGAACACACATACAAACTTGTTTTCTAAGAGAGAAGGGTAGCTATTGGAGCACCTTTTTTATATACCAGATTCAGAAGTCTTGCCTTTTTACCAGCGATTTCACAGGTTATTTCCTGGTGAAATTCTTGAGACTGAATCAGAAGCAAAAAGGCTTTTTTAAAAACTTTTTTTTCTTTCTTTCTACATAAAGCCATTAGTACCTGCAAGAGCAAAATCTGGGGTGGATTTGTAACAGTGGATTTAGAAGCGCTTACTGGAGTGGCCTGGTCTGTGTAATAGCAATTAACAATAGTCATATGCAATGAAGAAATACCTTTCATCTGTGTCAGAAGATGTAATTTCCTGAGACATTAGAATGAATTTCTCATCTGGAATCTGGGCCCAGAGGTTAGACAAAAGTTCCTGTTGGCAGGCAGTGCCCAATGATCACAGAGATGTCTCCAGGATGCTCCATTAAGGCCACAGATACAGTAATCTCATCGGATTCTCTAACCAGAGAAAACTGGAAAAAACAGGGAGACCTGAGCTGCAGCAGCATGTTGTAGTTACACCCTAGTGAGGTGAGATCATTTCTCTTTGTAATCTCAGAATGGAAAGTAGAAGCTGAATGATAGTGTCATTAAGAAGTTGACATTTAACACATTTACAGCTCTCCCAGTTCCCATACCCTTCAGGGTCAAACTCCAGAATCCTGAAACCTGAGACTTTTCCAGAAAAAAACCTTTCATTAGTAGGGCAAACCAACTGGCTATTCCTGAACATCTCACACTGCTTTTCTGACAATGCTGCTGTTCGGTTTTGCAGTCTCTGCGACATCACAGCTTCTTTTTTATATCCATTTAGGCATTTTATGTGTACAGTGTTTAAATGCTGGCTCTTCAGGGACCTAGGGCATGGATTCTCATAGCTAACCTCTTAGCCAACCAGTCCCAGCATCTATTTCTTCATGGTGCACCCAGCCTGGTGCAGCCCAAGTGGAGATGAGCACCAAATACAAAATCCTTGAAGAGTGTGTTGGAGGTGATGGAGAACAAGTTAAAAAATGGCTTAGCAAAAGATATTCTGGTTGTGTTTATTCTTGGGCAGTGTGTGATGGTGGCTGGGCTTGTGAAACAAATCTGACAGCGTGGCTACCTGAGCCAGGTGACAGTGAGGCCCCTGGAAGACGGAGTGTGAATGCTGAGCACGTGTTGCTTGCTCCCCTTCACTGGCAGAGCACGGCGCTGCCCTGTGTTTGCCACGAGGCGAGGGCACACGGGTGGGTACAGCAGAGCATCTGTTCTGCTGCACATCCACACGCCCGTTCCCTCGCAGTACTGTGTTCACAGAGGCATGCTCTTAATTACCCTAAACAGACAAATGCATGATGCAGACTGAAAATTCCAGACATATGGACATGCCAGAAGTTTTGTGTCTCTTGTGGGTGAGGCTTTAGAAATGTCTTGAGGGGTTACCAAAACTTGTTGCTACCCCAGATCTGCTTTTGAATGATCTGTCAGCACTTGTTTAAGATAAATATTGAAAACTTGTAGGCATCATCAGAGAAAATTTTCACAAGTAACTTGGAAATCAAAGTCTTGTTGACTTTAATGAGACTTTGGTGTGCAAATTACTTGGGGGTTTTTGAATATCTTGTCTATCTTCTTTCTAGCCAAAATCTGTTTTATGCTTCAGTGGTGGAAATCCTTCCTTTCTTCCTTCCTTGAAGCAAAAATTTAATTGGGATGCTTACTGTTCTGGCACTCGGGGAGAACTACCACAGTCCATTACATATTTTTTCCTGATTTTCGAGGTGCCAAAGTTTGTCTGCACATGAACTGTGATAAACTGTTTGGCCTGAGATAAAATGGTATAACTTTTCCAGTTACAAGTTCTTATCAACCTGATTTCCTACCATAGCTAAAACATGAGAGGTGTTTAATAACAAACAAACCATTATTTTTGTTTACTCAAATTTTACTTACCTATGTGAACTTCTTTCCATTTGTTCATCTATTCCAAGTGGAAATGAAAAGAAATCAGTGGCGAATCAAACCAATTTGGCAGCATAGGCACAATAAATTATCCAGCTACAAAATGATACCAATAGTGCTGAGTAAATAATTCCTCTACAAATCTTTAGTACTTTGTGGATTTTTTGCAGGAAACATCTCATTATCTCAGTTACGTGTATGAGTTTTTAAGAAGATTATTTGGTGTGTAATTTCCTTGTCAAATTCCAATATCCAAGGCCTCAAAGGAATTTAGGGCTCTTATCCTTCACCAGAATCTATATCATTCTTGATATCAGTAGAAATGTAAGCATTAAACATGCTAATCCTGAACATTGTGGTACCTACACTTCACATGCTAATTGGAAATTGTAACAATCAAATTAAGCATGAAGTTGCAATTCCTGTCACCTCTTGTTTGCCATTTAATTGGTGGATAACTACTCTGAGCTCATCATTCAGCTTTCTTGGTAATCAGAGAAGAGAGGAGCTGCCAAGGAATCGTTTATCCAATATGACAAGTAGGTAGGTGGGTCACTCTTCGAAGGGCCCTGTCTTTCTCCAGTGCTTGTGGAAGAAGCCCAGGTAACGATGTAGGCTGGTTGCCCGTCTAGGATGAGTGGAATGAGTTTGTTCAGCCACCGCACGAACTTCAGAGCCAAGTGAGCTAGTGCTCTGCACAGCAAATTGCTTCTCATAGCTCAGCACAGGCAGGGATGGATTCTCCCATCCCACTTCTGTCTGTGATTTGTGTTTATCTGGAGTTCCAGTCTGCGTTATGCATGGAAATACCCAGCTGGCTTTAATCAGGCTATCTGCGGAAGTTAAAGTGAATCATCTCAGAAATCCACATAAGCCTTATTTATTTACATCTCTAACCTTAAAGACAAGCTTCCAGGTGGGAAAGAGACATGCTGTATGTCTGTTTTTTTAATGCTGTTCCAGTTTGTGCAGAACAATTACATATTTATTTAACTAGACAGCAAAGGGAAGTCTAGTGATCTGTGATATGGCAGATAAGGCCTTTGCCTTAACCACTGAGATGCTGCTTTGCTGCATATTTCACTTTCTTGCATCCATCAGTCCATGCTGGTATGTTCTACACGCAAAGAATCTGAATGATGAATGAAAGTCTTTTTCCTGATATGACATTTAGCCCCAAACCCTTCTCTTTCAAGTGTAGCAGTGCTCTTCTGTCTGAGTTCTGAAGGTCAATGTGTACCTGGTATTGAATTATTTTCTACCACCATCCTTGATTTACACTGGGTGTGCCTCTGCTACAGCACCTGACAGCGTGTTCTCAGCCCTGGGCACTGGATGCCCAGCCTGGCCAGTGATGGCAGCACATGAGGGTGAGGATGGGGAGTGTGTCGTCTTCCTGGGCCTGGGCTTCCTTGGGAAGGAAAACTGGATTTGGAGGCAGACAGGGCAGTGTGGAGAATTCCAGCAGGTCCTGTAAACTGTCCCACAGGACATGGTTGATAGCACTTAGTTTGGGCAAAGGGAGAGATTACACAGCATTTTGCTTGGGATGGCAGCAACCGCACACAGCATCACCTCCACAGCATATGGCATGGTCTGTCACCATTTGTACGCATTTCTGTGCAGTCATCTTTTCAGGAACATGTGCAAGATCCAAAAAGAGACAGAAGAATATGCAGGTGCTTTGGATAGCCTCCAAATTAAAATGATAGGAAACAGACAAATCAGAGTAAAGCACAATTCGTAACCAGTCAAAGAATCGCTGTGCTGAGCAGGAACTCCCCAAAACCCTGAATGACTGAATAGCTCATGCATTCTGAACACTAGCTTTCTTTGTTTCATACATGTCAGGTTTTCATGACTGACTTCTTTGCTTGGCTCTGTGGTCAGTACACCTCACATAATTTCAGTACTTAGACTTCATGCATGACTTAAGAACTTCTTTGATGCAAACTGCCCATTCTTTGTTTATGAAGCCCTTCTGCCAAGGCAGATACCATTACTGGTATTTAGGGTCTCCTTTGGGAATACATCCAGATACAGTCTTAGTAATCACCTCGTAACAACCTAGGGGACTCTTCAAATGTGGTAACTCATTTTGATCACTGTAGTTGCCTTTCCAGCTGTTTAGACAGAGACATGAAGCCCAATGTGCTGAGGGCGAGCCTGCTTTGCTGCCTTGACACAGCATCAGTTGTGAGGTGGAAGAGGATCCCTGCCTTGGATAGGACCTGCCCTCACTGCAGCTCTCCCTGAGCTTGCTCCAGCAGCTGGGAGAATGAGACCAGGGGCCTTCTATTTAATTTTATTTTTGAAACAGTAGTGGTGTATGCAACATGCTAATTGTTCTGTAGACCTTTCTGAGGATGCCTGGGAAGACTTGGTCACAACCAGATTGATGAGACTAAAATAGTGTCTGCTTTTTTCCTATACAACCCAGTGGTTGTGGAGGCCCATGATGGATTGTTAACATTTATAGTCCAGCAATTTCACTTTCAGATGACAATCAGTGAAGTACAATTTTGAGATAAAATCATACTTTGGGCCAGATTAGGAGAAGGCATCATTAGCATTCTGGAGTATGTATTCCAGAAGTTTCCTCAACCCCCCTTTCCTCAGGAGCTGCACATGGCTCTGACAGCCTGAAGCACTTGTTGCTGGAGACAGGAGGTGGACAGACAGCACCGGTGCAGCCTTGTAACTCTCTTTGTGCTTAACTAGAAACTGTAAAATAAGGCCATGTCTTCTCACTGAGGTATTTTGAAACTAAGGCCTTTTTTGGTGACATGTTTAGACACCTTGTCCATGAGAATAGCAATAATTATTTTCCAGATGGAGGCTGGACATTGTGCGTTAAATGAGGTGGTGGGGCACATGCTGAACTGCAAGAATAAAGCAAGAACCAAATGATACCAAAATGCTCTTTGTCTGAATTCTGTCTGTTTGGTGCTCAGAGCAGTGCAAGGGTCCTGGAGAAAACAGTGATAACACAATGTGATAATACAGGTAAAGGGTATATATTGATTAATTCCTGCAAAAAGCTAAACAAATTTGCTTGTTCAGCTAACTAAAGGGTGGGGACTGGTTTTGTAGGCTTATGATGCAATTTTGTTTTATTGTGTGGTAAATGTGTGTGTGTATGTGTGCAGTCTTTTAGGTGGTTTTAGTAGGTATAATTTCCCTTTCCTCTTGGTTAATCACAGAATGGAAATTTTCATTTCAGGGAATCTCACAGTGAATATCTCCCTAAAGGTGGATAGTTTGTTCCACCTATTAATCCTGCATAAGCTCTGCATAACCAGTGAGGGAGTTGTAGCTCCAGAGAGTTTCCAAACTCTTTTGCTATAATACTTTGATTTTTCCAGTGAAGTCTTTAGTTTTGTCTGATTATGTTTCTTAACTTAATGCATATTTCATTGAGGATCCTAAAGCAAGTAATAGGATGATATAATGCACAGAACTGATAATGCACAGAATAATTCTCAAATGCTGCTGCATGCTTCTGAGTGGGGTAGGCTTGAAAGTGTCCTGCAGAATCCGCAGAATAAATGCAAATACAAGTTCCAGGTGGTGATCAGAGCAGCCACCAAACCACTGGGGACTGCGTGGTTAAGCACCTTATGTGCATGCTGATGGTGCCACGAAAGGCTATGTCTTCTTTGAGTTCACTCCGTTTGTACAGTTCCTGGAGCTTCATTTTGAAACCCAGTCTCTCGAGGTGGAAGCAATAGATATGCAAAGGCTCACAATGCAGTGCAAATGGCTGTACAGAGCCACGGTGTGGGGAGTGCCATCCATCTGTGACAACCTTTTTCACTTCCTGCAGAGCACCCCAGAAGAACTTGGGAGACCAAGAACTGATTACAAGCAGGAAGTGAGAGATGCATGATAAGGCATAAAGTCAGCAATCTCACATGCATTTTCAGTTTCACACAGCACCAGATGAGACTATCGGACTCCTTAGCATCACATTCCTTTAAATCTTTGCTTGCTACAATTTGAGTTTCTTGAGCAGAATGCTGCAGGACAGCCAGTTCACTATTCACAGAGATAGGTAGGTGTGCAGTAGATCAAGAGACTTCTTTGAAAGAACCTGTAAGCATTAATGTCTTCCTGATTTTTGAACCAAACTTCTAAGCTTGGGAAATTTTCACAAGCTGGTTAGGCACAGGCATAGGAAGGACATCATTTCTTGGGACAGATTTTTGTCCTGAGATTTTCAGATTACACTTTAAAATCAAGTTCAGAAGATGTAAAAAGGGCTTTTAGGATATTTTTCAAAACAAGGCTAGAATGTGACTTCAAGCCGTTTAGAGAGCTGTCCACCAAAAACTCTGATTTTTGAAGGAAAGGGTGAATAACCAAAATTCCTACATAAATCATCTGTACACAGAATCAATATGTGTCCTCATTTTGTTTAACCTAGTAAAGTTGCTGAGAGATTTGCTTTGGTAAGGAAGCTGGGGTTGTGTGTGACTCATGAAGAGACTCTTGGCTAATCTGACTATTTGATGGCTTTGAATAGCTTAGCAAAACACGTTTTGGACAACTACATTTTCAACCCATTCTGTGTGAACCAACTGTGTTCCACAGAGCAGCTGCAATAACCTCTGACTAATTGTCTTTTCAGGAGGTTACCTGCTGAGAGCATCTGCCACAACATCCATTCTCCCAGAAATATTTCATCTCAGAATTGCCTGATGCAGGCTGGAGAGCCCAGCATCACAGGCAAAAAGGGAGTTATCTCTTGAGGCAGGACGTAGAGGATGGGATTTGCCTGACCTTGTTGAATGTTCATCATCTGTCTTGAAACTCTGAGCATCCTGTCTAAACGGCCTCTGGAAGCCACCCTGAAGCATTTCTTGAGATGAGATGTGCCGTTGATCCGGACAGCGCATCTGGGAGTGAGCCAGGATCTCACACACCCACGTGCTCACCGGGGCCGATGGCAGCCTCCACGCAGCGCCCGGCCAGCGCCCTGCCCGAGCGGGCTGTGCCAAGCTGTGTTCCAGCTGCCCCCTCAAAGCCCCTGCCTGGGCCTGGGACACTCCGTGAGCAGTGTAGCAATACATGAATAACACCAAGGAGTTTATTGCTTGTAAAGTCATTCTCTTCTCTAGATCTCATTTATTCAGGAGCATATTTATGATGATGGTATCAACAGATATTAAAACTCTATCCAGGAGGATTAAGAGTACCTGCTTATGGGAGCAAGTTGTCCAGAAGAAGAAAAAGAAACTTTGAATTTATCCTTGCAGAAATAGCAATTAATGTGTCAGCTGCTGTTTGTTTTAAAGACTCTGCTCTTGGAGTCTTGTGATGGTACATCAATGTCCCTGATCATTTCAACAAAAAATGTCTTGTTTCACACTTGGGTTTTATAGGTCATGGCAAATATGTCCTAACTGTCCCCTAAAAAAGTAGGTGTAGGTGTGAAGGGAAAATAACATTTAATTCTACGTATTTTTTGCTTTTGTAGTTATCTTGCATGGACTCTAATTAAACAATATAAAACATTTGGGATTAGGATTACTATGTTAGATGCTCTAGGTGTTGTGCTCACAGAGCTACCTTTTCTGTCAAGATGTTCCAAAACCAAAATCTTGGTTTCCTGCTTGGCAACCAATTAAAAAATCAAAAGTAAGAAGAGACTTCCTTCCTTTCTGTCTTGATATTTTTCCACCATATTGACAAATGTATTTGACAAACAATATTAAATTACCTTCAAGACTGTATCAGCTACGAGTTCTTAGTAATGAGGGGAAAATCAGGCAAGTCAGACCAAGACATGACTGGTTGGGAACCAAAACAGAATTGGCAGCTTTATCATAAAGCATCCACATCTCTGTATTCTCTTGGCTGCTGGGTGTTGTGTTCAGTCCACAGATTAATGTGTCGCTGTTTAACACAGGCTGCTGGGCTGTGGCACTGTCAGTGCAGCCCTGAGGCTTGACTTGCGGCCCGTGCAAGCCGGAGCTGCTCCGATGAGAGGAGGGGTCGGTGGGTGGATGGAGCGGGCTGGGGGTGGTGCTTTGCCACCCACTCGGTGCTGGCTCCAGCTGGCTCCACACGTGCAATTGTTTGAGGTAACCTTGGATCTCTGGCATTGTTGACTCTGGTTATCAGCAACCTGTTACGTAATGAGGATGTGCAGCAATAGCTGCGTTTACCTACGGGTTAAAAGAACTGGTGCTGTTCTCCACCCAGAGCAGGAATGGGATGGCTTTGTGCTAAAGTGAAACTAAATGCAGGTACAACTTCATTTGTAAAGTACCGGCGTAAATGGTTCCTGTCCCTGCCAAAGCTGCCCCATGGCAGCACTTCCTAGCCTCTGCCAATTCTCCTTCCACCATAGTGACTGACTGGGATCAGCAGCTCCCCAAGAAGGTACTTTCTCTTTACAGGAACTTCCATGAGCCTTACATGGACACCTCATTCTCTCACACCTCAGTGTTAGTAATAATTCAATGCACAATAAAGGGTAAATCTATGAATGGGCTGCCAGGCATTTTATTTCATCAGTGTCCAAAACTCTTCAATGGTAGTGGTATCTGTTGAACACACACACCATCTGGAGTACCGTGTCCAGCTGTGGAGTCTCCAGTACAAGAAGTACATGGACCTGTTGGAATGAGCCCAGAGGAAGACCACTAAATTGATCATGGGGTTGAAACACCTTCCCATGAAGACAGGCTGAGCTGGGGCTGTTCAGCCTGGAAAAGAAGAGGCTCCAGGAAGACCTTATAGTACCTTACAGTACCTTAAAGGGGGCTACCATGAGGCTAGAGAGGGACTTTCTACAATGGTGTGACAGGACAGGGAGCCTTAAACCGAAAAGAGCAGGTTTACTTCAGATGTTAGGAAGATGTTCTGTACTGTGAGGGTGCTGAGGCACTGGCACAGGTTGACCAGAGAATCTGTAGATGCCCCATCCCTGGCAGTGTCCAAGGCCAGGCTGGATGGGGCTCTGAGTAACCTGGTCTAGTGGAAGGCTCCCTGCCCATGGCAGGGGAGTTGGAACTAGATAATCTTTAAGGTTCCTCCCAACCCCGATCATTTGACAGTTACATGAAGTCTAATTAGTTAATAGCAAGAGGCAACAAGTCTGCAATAATGTACAGCATATTATAATGTCTCAAGTGATGAGACATGTGAAGTGGGATACTTATGGCCTTTCTAACACAAAAAAAAATATTACTAAATATAGCTGGATGCAGTTTTTCACAGACTCCAAGGAATAGATGGTAGAAGGATGTTTGGAAATAGGCATTTTTCATTATAATCCTGTGTTTGAAATGTGCTGACTTTAGATATATAGTATAAAATTAGTTCCAGGAGAGTAAACCTAACAAAGATAATAGATCCTTGTTTTCTTTATCAGAATCCCTCAATTATGGAAATGTGGCAAATAGGTGATACCTCTACGTTGAATTGCATTAACATGTGTTTAAAATGAATATAAAATATATCCTTCTCTCAGTTACACAAAAATCACACAGCACAGATACTCAAAAACTGAAATACATCTCTGGCTTTGAAATTATAGTTGTCTTTCTGCATCAGCTTCTTGAAAATGTCATGTGAGATTAGATCTGTTCACTGTTGTGTTGGTAAGCATGCACACTCCCTGCAAAGGGCTGTCTTTGTTTCGGGAGCTTAATGTCTCAGGCAAGGTTTTCAAAGGCAACTGCTCATTTGTGATACCTTTTATAAAGATCTTTACTTTCAGTAAACATTGGCTATGTACTGTTACAAAACCAGGGTCCTTAGAGGAGCCTCCAGCTGGGCACAAAAAATTATGCAGGTAATGAGGAAGAAGAGACGCCTCTAAAACCCTGTCCTCAAAAGACAAAGTGAGAAGAGAAGAAACAGGCTAGATGACCACTAAAGCCTCAGTTTGCTTGCTCTAAATGCAGAGCTTGACAGAACTACTACTGTCTGCTTCCTCAGTGTTGCCAGTTGTATTCAGACACCTCTGCAAGGTGCCCTGCATGGCTGTAAGTGGTTGTGCTCCCTCTTTGGTGTGGATGGAGCTCAGGTTGGGATCAGTTCCATTTCTCCTTATTCACAGGTTTCTGTCTGAAGGGCCAGCTGGCTTATTTCAAACTTAAGTACAAGTACGAGCTAATGACTGAGACAATGAGGATGATTGGGGAATTTCAGTGTGAGTGCAGTCCTGAGGCCTGACCTGATATAATTAGCCAGTTTACCCATTTTATTTTAGTCCTCTAACTCTGTGGCTAGGCCAGGTATTTTCCATTGCTTGGGAGAGCTTTTCAAATTTTCTCTTCTTTGCAGCAGATGAGCTCAAAGAAAGTCCTTTGTGAGACAGACCTGTCTCTGTTGATGCTACACAGATGGGAGACATCTTCTAATTCACCTGAAATCAAACACTTTTAAGATTAAGTACCTGTTTGCTGCTCTCCAGTTTTAAAACCTCCCCACAGATTTGCCCTTTGTCTTCAAAATTGCTTAGTGTCACCATTGCTTTCTTTTCTGTAATGAGGGATGCTGTCAGTTATCTGTCTAAACCAGCTGAAGGCTCAAAACCTTTCTGTATGTTCTTCCATGAAGTGAAAACAGTTGCTGGGTCCCAAATGTGCATCCTTCTCAGGCCACTGCTGATGTGGGCATCTCGTGTAGTAGATGACAGTAGGTGGTGGTGGGAACATTGCCCTAGAGAACCTGGAGGATAAAAGCAAAGCAGCTCTAAAAACAGAAATCAAGAGTAGCACTGTAATCAGGTAAATATGCCCACATAAGGAGGGAAATAACTAAGGAAACTCGTTTTTACTGTTCTTCTATTTCATAGGGCATATTTATACTCAGGAGTCAAGTGCTCATGGCAGGGAGTGGGTGGTTTTTATAGTCTTGTGCAATACCTACTGATTTACCATCCCATCCTTTCTCTGCTCAATCAGACCTTCATGCCCAATGCTACAAGAGTTTGGGGTTGGGAGAGGCAAATATGGGCAAAGTGACAGCTTGGCAGAGCCAGTCGGCCCACACCCCACAGAGAAGAGCCTACCAGGAATGATTTTGAAGGAGTGAGAAGCAGAAATCCACTGCCAGCCTGAGTTTCAGCTGATGTGAGTGCTGCCTTGGCAGCATCAGTATCCTCTTAGCTTCACAATTAGGAATCTGGCCTGAAAACCCCAACAATCTGGCTCTTCCCACACATACAGATACATGCATTCATGAAAGAAGCAGGATATCAGCTGGAAAGGGTGCAAAGCCCATTCTGATGAGTCCCATCCCAGCACTGCCCTGGTCAGAGATCTGGTCCATTAAACAGGTGATGGGTAAGGGCTATGTGATAAACAAAGCTGCATCCCAAAGCATTTTAGTGGTGGCCTTGGCAGTGCTGAGTTAACACTTGGACTCAGTGATCGTAAAGGTTTTTTCCAACCTAAATGATTCTGTGATTCCATGAAATAATATGGTGAACTTGTCTCTGCATGGCTCCTCAGCCCCAGTAGCTTGAGCCTGTGATGGGTTTACAAGCATTTATGAGCTACACACTGAATTAACAACTGAATGTGCATCAGCGTGAGCAGTTCTGCACGGGCACTTGTCTCCTGTTCAGAAAGGCAGAACAAGGAGCACAAATCCCCATCAGAAAATGTACAAGCTTAAAAATATTTAGGTTGGAAGAAGCTTCAGGAGATGGTTCCAGTAAACTGTGCTCAAAGCAGGGCCACATCAAGTTGTGTGGGGACTCATCTGGGTGAGCTGCAGATACCTCTGTAGGTGGAAGTCCCACGGCCTAGTCAGGCAACTTGGTCCAAAAGGTAGCCACCTTCACTTGGAAGATTTTTTCCTTGCATCTAACTGCAATATCTCTTGTTGCTTCTTGTGTCCATTGCCTCTTGTCCTTTTGCTGTGCTTCTCAAAGAAAAGTTTGGGTGAAGGGGAAGAAAAGTTACAAGTAATCTCCACATTGTCTTCCTTTATGGTGTGATGGCTGTACACCTCTGCAAGGGCTTTCAGGCACGGAATAGCAGCCACCAACACTGAGAGTGCTCTGCTGCTTAGCAGGGAAAAGAGAAACTCTGCCACCTCCTCATCATCTTATGGGGTCTGAAGGGAGGAAGGATATGGGTGAGCTGTTCTCACATCTATGCACCAATGGCCAGTTCTTACCATCTTGGCCAGCAGTAAGGGTGCAGGAACATCAAATATTACTTGGGCATTTGGCAGAGCCTTTCCAGCATTTGCATTTGGCTATCAAGCCTTCAGTAGTTAATGCAAATCCAACCAAACAGAAGAGCCCTGCTCTCTGGGACTCAGACTACAGGAAGAATAAGCAGTGCTTTCACATGAGGCAATAAAATTCAAGTAGGATTTGTTAAATCATGCAAATGATTGCTGGTCTGCACTTTATATTTATCTAAGGAATTGATTAAGCACTGAGTTTTTTGGTTGGTGAGTAAAGTTGATTAAAAAAAGTACTAGGGTCACAATATATGTTCTAGGAGTACATTCACTAAGCTCAAACCTGATTTTTTAATTTTAGTTGAAATGCATGATAATTTCTTTGCTCTGTTCTATACTCACAGTCTGGTTTTGGATTTCTGTTTTATTTCTTACAGCCCCAGCAGAGAGCTCTCCATAAACATTTCCAGCCTCTAAAGCTGCTGTCCTGCCACTTGATATGAAAGTGAACTTTCCTTCATGAAAAAAACCACAATAAATGGCGCTGCCAGAAGATGACCATGGAGGATTGAAGACAAACTTGAAGTAAAATCAGCCCACTCAGCTGATACATTCTGGGGAGACCTGGTTTGCTGTGGAGTAAACATGTGGTACAAAATACCCAGTGCTAATTTGTTGAAAATGGTCATTGACAGACCTTTAGCTGGAAAATTTCTTCCAGTCTTCATCACTGTGCATAACTTTTGAGTTCCCTTTAGGGGACTGTCTATGCCCTTCACTAGAAGTCCTGTTTTAGCATGGCAACTACTGGATTCTTTTATTATGTATGCAGATGGCATGATGTTTTAGGAAAAACTTAAAACAGTTCTCCAATCTCAGTGGATATGTTCACAATATTACACCCTGATAGGAATGTAAACGTCTTGTATGTGTTAGTTTTGCAGTCTAATGGTATTCTGTTAAACAATATCAGCACTTCATATGTGCTTTTCTCACAGAACTAGCACAGTCCATATATATATAATGGTCTTTTTCTAAAATACTGAGGATATGTTTCAGTGTTTGTGCTGAGACTGCATCCAAACTGAAGCCCAGTACTAGCATCCCTTCACTGATTCACAGTAGGTTGTGTAGATAGATTTGCACGTGGCAGAGATGTGACTTCTTTTATCAAGACTTAGAGAACAGCTGTCACAGAGGTAGCCAAGAACAGGGTAGGTTGAATGAGCTGTAGGATACTGTGTCTGCTCTCCCTCTCACCCACCAAAAATCAAAGGGTCTCATTTCTGGTGTGCCAGTGTGTTTTCTAACTCGGAGAGGGAGAGTCAAGGGAGAGAGCCTTTCTCAGACATGTATGTGACCCTGGGTTTGGTCTGCAATAAAACCAGAATAAACTGGAAGAATTCAGGTTCTTTATGCTGGCCACCACTTATGTTTAGGGCAGGGCTGGGAAATTGTAGTCCAAACCAAACTCTCTAAAAAGGTAAAGTGTAAGACTATACTTCTAAGGAGCAAGAGACTCCCTTTGAAGAGGGCAGATTTCTTCATTAACTTTTTCCACTTTCTACTCAAAACAGTAATTTGGTAGGAACTGGGAATAAGCAAATGGTTCCAATAAGCCTTTCAATATACTGTAGCAGGCTCAAGACTGTTGCATTCAATCTGAACGTTGTTTTTTGTTCAGTCTCTGAATGGCTGACCTCATCACTGGTTGTATCACAGCTGGCTGTGGTACTGTTTCTTCCATGGGGACTCAGTGGAATTAGTGTCTGTCCCTTACATCAGGACCTTCTCGGCACACTCTTTATAATGAACTGATGTCATCAATGTACTGAGGGGGCTTACCTCTTTGTTTCTTCTTTATTTGAAATCAAAGGTAGCTTTTTTGTGTACTCAAAGACTGTCACTCTCTCCAGCCTGATAAACAAGTACTGTAGATTTGCTGTTAGTATTTTTTCCAAACTCTGGGTGAGACAGTGCTGTGTGAGGATGCAGTGATGGAGAGAATGTGCAGCTAGAGTAAGTCAAAGGCACCTTTCTGGAGGAAGCTCCTGTATTATAATTCTTAAAAATTATTGTGCAGTTCATTGCTAGAGAATGGAAGGTCAACCACTGAGGGTGCCTGTACAACAAACAGATAATTATCTTCAGGGTTTAATTTTTTTCAGATGGTTATGGGCTTAGGTTTCAGCTCTCCACCCATCTCAGATTCATCATAGTAGATACTTCTATAGTATTCAGTCCAAAAGCAAATTATTTTTACTGGTGACCAAGATTTTCAGAAGTTGCTAGTAATTTTTAATGGTTTGGGTCTTTCAATTGGATTCTCCAATGGAGCTCCCAAGAATTACAGAGCAGTAAGCATCTACATTCTCTTTCTGAAAATCCTGGTCCCTAATTTCAAATTAATTGGTGTAAAAATTCTCCTTAAAACGTAAGGACCTTTGCCAATTGCAACATTTGCACTTTTTAGAGCTTTTCATGGGGTTGCAGGTTGAAATCTGATACCAATAGAGCCGGCCATGTGCATGGCACAGGTCCACTGTAAGCTTCAGCAAATTTTACAGCTCTTTCTGCTACAGGTTTTAAAAATGCACTCTGACAACTGACATCAATTTCATATTGGTAAAGCAATTAAAAACAAAGTACTTTGATTGATATGTTAAATTAAAAGGAGAATGCTATACTTCTACAGTAGGAGTTCTCTTATTTTACTACCTGGTGAAAAAATCCAGAATAATTTGAATGATAAAAGAAGAGTTTATCAGAGAGTATTATCTTAAAAGGGTGTATGAGAAGAAGTTGTGTTAGGCAGAGAGCCACTAGAAGCTTTTTTTTTGTATCAATGTTAGTTTTGAACATCTTCCAGTATATGGGCATGAATTTAGATGTGTGCACTTCTCCTGTTAAAACAGTTTGTTTTAAAAGCTTCCCAGGATTTTAGCTATGGTGACCTAGAAAAGCAGTGTTACAGGCCCTGAGAAATGTGAAAATCAAGTCCAGACCCTTGAGTAGCCAGACTCGGAGAGAAGTCTGCTGTAGGTGCCTATCGGACAAAGCTCCCTTGAAGCTGGTGTAGGTCTCCATCCTGCAGCCAGCCTGTGCATGTGGATAACTGCAAGCATAGCTCCCCCGAGCCCCGTGACACTTCTCACGTGTGTAACTGTCTGCCAGAGCCATAAGGAAATAACTGTACTTTTTGGCTTGTATTTAACTACTCATTGTGTTTGGATTTTTTTAATCACTGTTATTCTCCCAAAGTAGGCCATGCTTCCTCAGGGATATTTATGAAATTGTTCTGCATCTCCTGAACAACTATCTGGATCCCAGCATATTCTTCTGAAAACTTTTTAATATAAATAAACATGTGGGAGAGGTTTTTGTTATTATGAATGGGGGCAGGTACTGTGTTCTCGGAAAGGCTGTTGAGTGCAGACAATCAAGTCTATTGCATTTTTTATGCTGAACACCTTATTAATAGCAGACATATCCGCTTTTGCCTGGGTCACAGGAACAGTTCAGGGGAAAGAATGCTTTATCTCTAGTAAATAAATCATTTATGTCGAGAGTGCCAAAGACCAAGTCAACATGAAAGGGAGCAAATAAGTTATTCCGGCAAAGGAAGTGAATTTAAATATGCTCAGAGCCATTAGTTCGGTCCAAAAGAGTGGAAGACTAATGCTATTTTCATAAAGCAGCCATTATCAGCCTGTGGAGATAGATAAATTCATAAAGGCCATGCTGCTTTTACATTGATCACCAGTTATTATCTCTGAGACAAGGCAGGGTTGCGACCAGGACCCTGTTCCCTGTGCAGACCTGCAGCCTTCCTCCCAGCCCGGAGCCTCCCCCTGCTGCCATGCTCACCTGGTTTCTCTGTGTCCGGGTTGCAGCATCAGAGCCCACTAAGAATCCCTGTCAGAAGCTCAGCTATTCCGAGTCCTCCACTAGAAACCTGAAGGAATTGCTCACCCCAGAGAGCACTCCGCAGGTGAGATCATCCTTTGCACTGTTTTGTTACTCGTTTTTTTTCATCTGGGTGGCTTTCTGTGCCTGAACACCTGCCGTTTATTCTGTTAAGGGAAAGGCAGCCTTCCAGGAGGGGAGTTTGAAAAAGCTCCGTGAGCTCTTTGATTTTGCTTGTCCAGATGCATGGCAGTGCTGTACCAGTGAGTTCACCCCTCCCTGTCTCTTCCTTAGGGTTAAGTGTTGTCACTCAACACCAGCTGCAATGTCATTGAGGAAATGAAACCATTAAAAATTAGAAAATTCTGGGTTTGCCCTGAATTTTCAGAAGACCCCATGCCAGACCATGGCAGACTTACACTGGCACTACTCCATTGCAGTCTCCAGAGATGTGCTGATTAGTGCCAGCTAAGGAGCCAGCATCGAGATGGGGTTTTATGGTCATCACTAAAATGAACCTCCCTCCACCTGCCACAAAGCCAAAAGATCTGCATTACTCAAAATAAAGCAAAGTAAAACCCTGCATCTTTCACATTGGTCCCCTTTAACAGTTACCATCTCTGCCATCAGAGTCTCCTTGAACAGCTCTGCTGCAGGACTGCAATTGACCCCGGTATATATAGGCTGTCAATAAGATTTTAATTTAAAAAGAGAAGGTCCTTTGGTACAATTAAAATTGATGGGTGAGGGGAAAATATTACCACCATTACCTGCAACCTCCTATAGTAAAATTCAGGAAAGTAATCTGGAGTGCAAAAAAACCCACCAACATAATGTATGGGTGATTAGGCAGGCTCATGAGGATAAATCAGCAAGTAAGAAAAGTAGATGCTTAATGAAGGAAGCCAAAAATGTATGGGAAGTCAGTGGCAAATAGGTTAGGGCGGGTTACACCAAAGACTTTACATATATCCTAATAAATACTGTCATAGCAAAGCTAAGTGTGATGTTAGACAGACCCAGCACAGTGATTGCTCACACTACATTGGAAACCCAACAAATAGTCTTGTTTTGTATTTGAAAGCAGTGGAAGGAGGGAGTCAGATTACACATTAAAATGTAATTCCTCCTACTCCATCAGTAATTACAGGTAATATTAAGCAGTAACTATCCAAATGTAATTTAAAATTTGTAGAACCATTAACTGAATCCAAAAGAGAAGGAAAAACTTGCCTAGGACTCCTCAGAACCAGAAAGCATAAAGGAAGCTTCAAATGACAACAAACCTCCAATAATTCAAAAGAATGAGTGGTTTGAGCCAGAAAACTATAGACTCATTAGCTTCCTATCAGTCTTAGGCAAAATCATGGAAAAGTTGATATGGCGTAATCATTAGAGCAATTAAAAATGTATAAAACCCTCAAAGTTATTTTTATAGAACTGTATCATGCCAAATAAACTTGCTATTATTTTTGTGATATCAAAGGATTGTTGAGAAAAGAAGCTCTGCTGGTGTACTATACTTAGCCTCCTATAGAGCATTTGATTCTGATAAAGAACAAAATAGCACAATGAAAAATCAATATCACCCATATTAAATGGATTAAAACTGATTACAGGCTAGATCACAAAAAATAGCTGTAAATACGAATTATCCTCAGTGAGACTATTTCTGATGAGGTCCTCCCAAGGTATGCTCTATTTTCAATATACCCCCCAGGGAAAGAGAAAATTACTGTTGGCAACAGCCAGAGATGACAAAAACAGGGGCACAATAAATAATGATCTTAGCAGGTCAGTGGTGGAGAATAACCTGGAGGACAGAAAAGTTAAAAATCCAGGAGAGATAGCAGCAAGTCCAACTTAGAAGCATGAGGAGTATGTCTGCAATAATACAGTGGCTGTGAAGGTGTCATAAATTATCTGTTCAGCATCAGCCCCAGAGATGCTCTTGCCAGCTGAGATGTAGGACCTGGCAATAGTGATGCTATTCCAATAGTTTGTTTGGTCACTGTAAGTCTTTCAAAAAAGGTATAGACAACTTGGAAAGATTATTTTGAGTAGTTCCCAGTGTCATTCAAGGGCAGGAAAACAGGTCTTATTATAGTGTCAGACTAATGAAGCTCAAGCTATTAATTTATCAGAGGCAATTTGAAGAGGTGACTTGATCTCTGTCTGCAATCACAATCTTCTACCTGGGCAGGGAAGTGCTGTCTGAAGGCAGGTAGCTCTTCTATTTAGAAGAAAAGGGAATGATGTGCTCTACCAGTTGGAAACTGATTTCAGGCTAGAAATTAAGTGCAAATACTCAACAGGGAGGATGATTACCCGTGGAGACAACTTAGTTACCTGGTATGTTCTTCATCCCATAAAGTCTTTAAATGTATGCAGAGTATTTTTCTAAGTCAATAAGCTCTACCTCAACTGAAATCCAGGCTCAGTGCAGCAATTACTGGATGAAGTTATTAGGCATGTGTTATGCAAGGATTAGACTAGATCATCAGATGTAAACTTCTGAATTAAAAATATCCTGAAGTTTCCAATATCACAGGAAGGCAGGGCAATCTAAATCCTTTTTTTTCCCACAAAATAGTATTAATTTAAACAGCTTCTGTGGAAAGCTGTGCATTTGGTATGAGCATCAGTGTGTCTGCTCACAGTGGTAATGTTCTGCTGCACATAACTAAAGGAAGAGAACTGGACAAGAAAGGACAACAAAACCCTTGGACATTCCTAGAGTCTGTAGCCTTTCATTGATAGCAGCCTGGGACAAAATGCTGCTTGTAAATGATGGCGCCATGTGGATGTGTAGTCAAAGCAAAGAATAACAGCTGTGGGTTTGCCTCTTAAGGAGGTAGCATCTTGCTGGCAAGAAACAGATTTTCCTGCCTGCAACAACTGGCAGAGAAGCTGCAGTGCTGATGGAGAGGGCGATTGTATCGCCGTGCAGCTGAGCACGGTACACAGGTTCCTTGCTTCAAAGACAGTAAACTTCTGCTCTCATGACGAGCCCCATTGGAGCTGGTTAATAAAGCCCTGGAAGTGAAATTACAGCAGTGGGATTACCCAGAGAAATGACAGCTGCTCTCAGCAGTTGTTTTTTGGCAGATTGGGTCCTGTTACCATTGGCTGATTTGAATGTTGTACTTTGGAAATAAGCAAAGGAGTACTCAGTGTCTGATTCAAATTTCACAAAACTGCTGTCGATGTGCACAAGGCAAGTGTGAACCATTGGAGTCATCTTCCATGTGCTTCATCAAGTGGTGGGGAAAGCACAAACTGGGATGTACAGTCTAAAGAGTAAACAGTTCACACAAACAAGGGAAACTATAAAAGCAATACTTACTGCAGATTGGTATTGAATCAACACTAGGGAGCTGAAACAAGAAGGAAGGAACTAGCTAGGAAGATAGAGATCTTTGGAGATTCTTGCTCTAGTCCAATGTGAAATCCTAGGAAAATGAGTTTGGAATAGATATGTGGTTTAAAGAACATTGGTATATGCTTGCTGCCTGACAGATTCTGAGGAGTCCCTGGCTTTGGGGTGTGAGAGCTTATGGGTGTCCTCAGGCTGCTGGGGCACCTTGCAGCTCTGGAGGAGAGCATTCTGTGACAGGCATGGCTGGGGTGAGCTGGGCAGGGGTGAAGCTGAACTTGTGCATGACTAACATCTGCTTCTGCCGTAAGAGTGGGACTGACAGCATTATCAAGCACAGCTCAGGCTCAGACCAGGCTCAGTCTAAGAGTGAAATGAAAAGCTCCTTTCTGAGTCCAAATATATCTAAATAGTTTCTCAGAAAAAAAAATTCTCTGTAGTTGTTGCACCTCTAATCACTTTCCTTCTATTAAGCATTTGCCTTGAATTTATCTATTTAATATTGTAAGTCACCAAATTAAATAGGAAAAGACAGGGGTTTTTTTAGAGCAGGGACATTGGTATTGCAGCAAGACTGCATGTAAGCAATAAGAAGCTGTGCAGGGAAGGAAAAAAACCCACAAATTGTCCCATCAGATGCTTAGGGGACTTGATCAGTTGGTTGGGGTTTTTTTAATATTGAGAGGGCGGCTTTACATCTAGGCAGTTTTCCTTACTGAGCTAGGCTTTGGTCTCAAGATCAGATAGATAAAGAAATGTTTGGAGTCCTTTTAGCACTTTTTCTGCTTCCCTTGCATGTAAGAGGCTCTTTCTCTGCACTTCTGAGAAAGGTGGAAAAGAGATTAAGTGACAGTAGAAAAAGCACAGAGGGACAGGAGCTTCCAGCCTATGCAAAGCATCTCAGCATGAGACCCACATTTCATCCTTCTCCCCTGAATCCAACACCTCTGACCAAGGAGAGGAATGGAGCCATGCCAGGCTAACCCACTGGCAGAGCCCAGTGTTCTGTCCGTGCTGAGCGGCTCTTGCAGCCACGGCAGGAGACACTACCTGGCAGGACTGGACGATACCCTGGCGATGGGAATAACCAGCATTTCCCCAAAGAGGCTGCCTGCTCTGAAGAGAAGACTCCTTTGCTTTGCACTAAGCTGCAGGGATGCGTGGCAAGGCTAAGAGGTGTATTTTTAAATTTCTCACAGTTATTGCAGAATCTGAAAGTGGCAGGGCAGTACTTTGGGATGTTCTGAGCTTTGCTTTCAGTTTCTTGTAGGGACTGCAGCTACCTGGACCTGCCTCAAAATTATTGTTTCTTTTTCACTGTCTGGGTAAGATGGGAGGAATGCCTGCCTGGCTCTGCACACCATAAACCAGCAAAGGGGGCTTTAATTTGGGGTCCTCTGTTTTGGGGAGTTGAATTTAACGTTGTTTGAACATGACCCTGAGGAAAGCAGGCAGCTGACAGCTGGAACTGCAGTTGCACCTGACTTGTCTCCAAAGGTTTCCTCCCAGAAAGGAGCCCATGGACAGAATTGGATGCCAGGCTGTGTTGATGCATCCGCATCGGCCGCCGATGATGGACATGAGCTGCAGGGAGTGAGAGGGAAGCTGGGATCAAGGTCCTGGGAGATCTGGTCACCTGATGCAGGACAGCTGGATGCAGAAAGGCTGACTGCAAGCCCTTGGCCGCAAAACAGTCACCTGAAGCCAGCAGGTTGTATCTGGTCCTGCTGCCTTTGGACTCAGTTCTGGTTTACATTCACTAAGGAAATACTCTAAGCCAGTGGTCTCCTTTTAATGTTAACTTGGTTGATAATCTAGGAAGATGCCAGCACTCTAATGCTTACAAAGTGACACACTGTTATTTCCAGTACCTCTATGGCTGAACTTTTTAATAAATGCCAAACGAGGTGGCGTGAGACAAAAGTGTGCCTTTTTGTTTGATGTACACTGCATTTCCCCAGGCATCCAAGGTGTTCAGCTGCACAGCAGTGCTTTTTTCCCAAAACAGAAATTATCATGCAATCTAATTTTTAGTATACAAAGTGGCCATCACTTAATTCCACCTTACAGTTTTTATATTCAGTCTTTACTTCCTTCTGTTTTCAAAAATCAACAAAAAATAAAGCCCAGGTGGGAGGGAGGAGTTCTTTTAAACAATAAAATTAAAACCAATATCAAGTTTTTGGTATCTTTGGGCATGATCTCTGGAAGCTTTGGGTATCTGCTTTATCATTTTGTATATTTGACAATTTTGTACTCTGCATTGTTTGACTTCATTTGTGCATGGCAATGTATTAAAACATGGAATTTTTATTATACAGTAAAAGTATTTTGTTTGATTTAAATAAGGTCAAGCTTGATCCAGGTCATGAACAGGAGGGGAAAAAAAAACAGTTTTTTATAGCAACAACTCTCGCCTGATGGTCTGAGCATTTTCATGCAGGTGGTTTCCAGCACCTGAAGGTGGGCAGAGCTTTTGCCCACCCACAAGTCTCCTTCCCCAGCTGCAGTCCCTGGGTCTGTGCCGTGGTTTGCTGCACAGGTGCAGGGGTTGCCTAAATGCAGCACATCACAGCTGTTAGCTGAGCAAAGGGCTCTGCTCCGCTGGGCAGGGTTTGGGTGTGAATCCAGACCAGCTCTTCTGATTTTGCTTTAGTGCAGTGAGACAGCGAGCGGACACTGCACACAGTGAGGAAGAATTCTGCTTTCACTGCCCTTATTTCTCAAGACTTAAGGGATGCCCTTGTCAGCAGTGAAGCATCCTCTAAGGGGACCAAACCGCAAAAGAAGCAGGTACTAGACTGTTTATGCTGCGAGGCATTTCACTCCCATCCCACTCGCCCCATTTATTCTCAGTATTTATGGCATGTGAGCAATTTAAGAGTCAATGGATTAGGTAGTTTTCAGGAAAATGCTGAAATACTGAAATTCCAGCATGATATTATGCTCTTCCATGTATGTGGGTTTTTTTCTTTTCATATATAATTCTGAATATTCTCACATTTGTAAGGTAGAGACTGATGACATGTTTTGGTCAAACACAAAACACTAGATTAATACAAAATAATAGAACAAAATTATACAGTATAAGCTATAACTGACAAAGTCAAGATAAATTGTCATCTAAAAAAAACCATAAATCATTTCTTTATTGTAACATCTCATGATGGGACTGCAATTTACTAAATTCTGTTTATATCTTTAAAAAGCTTTCTACTCTATAAATTTTGTCAGCGAGAAGAATATGTTAGCAGGGAAAGCTCTGGTTTTTAACAGATCTGTGCATGTTACTTCTTGGGCTGAGGGAAATTAGAACAATAATACAAGTAAAGAAAAAGTTTCTATGTCACATACCCTTTTCACCATCAGAGTCTCTCTAGGGGTTACAGTGGTGCCATATTATTACAACTCTGTGCTGCACACCAGGATTATTTCCATTATAAACAATATGCCACCTAAACCAGATCTGCTGTATAATGAAACAGCAGCTGTCATGATCATGAAATATTTCTCCCTGGTGACAGACAAAATAGTTACTTGAAGCTGTGGACAAGGGGGTCCCATTTGTGCTCATATGGGTTTTGCGTTACAAATCTCGGGGATGGGGTTGCAGTTTCTTTACGCACAGTTTGTTACTCAGAAGCCATCAGTGGAGCAACCAGTTGTACAGTTTGTTTTTCCTGGTCATTTTCCTTCCAGTGACAATCAGTCCTTGATGAAACTTGCATGATCTCATGTTGTACCCATGTACATCCCCTGGATCCATCAAAGCTTACCTTACCTTGAGCATCTGTTGGGGTTACAGGTCCAAGTTGTGCTGCTTGGACCTTTGGGCTCAATGCCATGTTCCTGTCCAAAAATTGTATTCTTGAGCAGATCTGTGCTCATTTGAGCAAAGCCTTCTGATGTGAGCACATGTCCTTAGTCCATAATGAAGTCCAGTGAATGAAGTGCAACCCTAGAAACACACATGATGTTCCCAGTCCCATTGTTGACCTGTTGTTTGTGCAAGGACAAGTTCCCTCACATCGTGTCTTCATGTCCCATCCTTATCTGTAGAACTGGAACTGCATTTACCTGTCACTGTTAAACCTTGAAAGTCATCAGAGGAACTGTAGGTCTTCCAGGAAGACTGTGTTCCAAGTGGGATTGATTTGGGCACTGTGGTACAAAAGAACCACATTATTTGGGAGACAAGAAGTTGCCGTCCACAGCTCCTGCTTCTCCGATGCCCACCTCTCCCTGCCCCCAGGTGCCGATCTGTGTGTGCAGTGACACTTTCATGGGTGAGGTGCCACATCACCCTGCGCTTGGCATGTCTGAGGTCTGTTCCTCTCTTGTGCACTCCTTTGTCTCATTCATGTTGCTGCCTTGTCATTGCCTTCTTGCTTTTCTGCACCTGACATGATTTCTTGCCTTCTACTGTTATTAGCATCACATGGGAAATACACTGAATTATTGCATGTGGGAAACACACTCAAAAGAAAGAGTTTTCCTTTTAATAAATGGCACTGAGGCATTGGCCTTGGGAGGAGATAAAGCAAATCATCTCCATGTCAGTGATGGAACAGGCTAAAATGGCAGCAAGGATGCACACTAGACACTTTCTAGGAACAAAAAAAAATTATTTTTAGGAACAGGGGTGCTGAAGCAGTAGCAACTGCTTAAAAGAGATGGAGAATGGCTTTGAAGAGCATCCCTCAGCAATCCTGACCCTGTGGTATGGCAGGACTAAGTTGTCTACCAAAATCTCTTTTTCAGTTCAATTTTCCTGCAGGTAAGACTTGAATGGGAAGCAAAGAGTTACCTCTGTTAATTATCATTACTTTACATTTCAAATAGAACTGCATCTTCATTTTTTACCTCTTCCAGGTAAAAACCTGCTACTATGTAGCTATGACTAATTCCAGACTCATTTAAGTCAATACCTCCGGCTGTCAGCTGAGAAACTGGGACACGTCCCCTGCCGTGGCCAGTTCAGATGCAGAGCCAGAGCCTGGGGTGACAGCAGGGAGCAGGCCCACCTTCCCATCCAAAGTCACCGGGCTGAGCGAGAGCCCAGTTCCTGTGCTGTACGGTGACAAACGCAGCACTCAGTGAGACCTGCAGACACAGAACGGGTGGCACCCTGCAGGACCAGGGTCAGCCCAGCTCCTACATCCAGGCTTTCATCTGGTCTTTATTAGGCACCATCAGAAAATTAGGGATAGGTAGAGAAAAGCCTTGGAATTAGGGGTTAAAACAAACAAAAAAATTATATTGAGCCCAGTTACGAGCTGAAGAGAGGCAACATTTTATAGCCAGCTGGCTGAAGCCTCGAGAGCTTCAGCCATCCGTTACAGAGGGCAGGCTGAGGGAGTGTGCGTGGCCACCTCCAGCCTCCACCAACAGCTCCAGGCAGATTAGGAAAACTGCTTTTCCTTCCTTCACTGGGGAGTTTTACTGCAGACAAATGAAGCACTTTAGGGCACATCATAAGTCTCAGCTTGAACACTCTGCTCTGGCGCTTTCCAGGCAAGACGGGAGAGCCTAGTTGGTGCTGAGTGCTGGATGCTCAGCCCAAGGGGTGCTTTGGCTCTCCCCCGTGCTGTGAAACGGGAAAGAGCAGACTATGTGGGAGGCAAATTGTTTTATGGAAAATATTGGAAACCATTGTACTAAGCTGATTAACTCTTTTTAATAATTTTACTTAGCTGCAACAGTTGCCCCACATGAAAAGTGCAGCTGCAAGGATTTGCACAACAGAAACGCTCCCACATGCAGGAAAGCCAGATAAACCCCTGCCTGTCGTCATTACAGCAAGAAATTTTAGTAGTTTGGGGACATTGCAGGGTTATTTCTGCTTCTGTTTAAGTTTTAATCCAGAGCATGGAGGGTACTGTTATGCTAACTGGTTTTGTCCATGTCCCTTAGGTCCCAGACTCAGCCTGGTTTTGGCAATTCTTGGCAGGTAAAACTTCCGTCAGGAACATGAGAAAGTGCAGGATTCAGAGCTCCCACTGTCTAACTACACCTGGGGACAGTGGTGGAGTTTTACCCCGAGGCAGTTTCTCTTCTGCCCTCCTCCGCTTCCATGAGTCGTACGGTATTACGCAGGGGAAATTAGGCTTTCTCCATGCTTCCCCTCTTTCTCTATGTTATTAGTCCCATAACAAGCTGCCTCTTAATCTCAAAATATGAACCTTTTTGACAGTGTTCTGCTAATCCCAGGAGGGACTTGGCAACCAACAGGAAAACCAAGATTGTCTGGAATATTATCCAAACACGTTGGACCAAGGACCACCCTCAGCCTTCAGCATTTCTCTTGGGTTACCAGTCCCACACTCCTCCCTGTTAAATTAAAACCACTCCAAAAACAGTGTGGTTTTAAGCACTAGCAGCAGGGCATTTATATGGGATTTTTAGACTGATACTTCTCCACGGGCCAGTCTGGGACCTCCTGAGAGTAGGATATTGTCTCAAAATATTCCCTGAAAGCCATAAAGAAGCATTGGTATCTAAACACATCTGTAACAGTTCTGCCATCTCTGCAAGCATTAGCTGCAGATCTGTTTTTACCCTCTCTAGATGTTTCTGAGTTCATGGTTGGTGCTTTTGCTCCAATTTCCTATGCTTCCAATTATAGATTTGAAGCAGCAGCAGACCTCCACCAGAAACAGGAGCTGGAGTGGCCGCATGCTCCTTCACTGCCAGCCAAGGCACAGAGCTGCTGCAGGGAACCAGAAGCTGTGGGCATGTATCTCCATGGAAATAGGTCCTTGGGAAGATCAGAGCGATGCTGGGGGTTGCATTCTGCCATTCAGTTTGTTCTGAATGGTAGCACTGTAAAAATCAATATGGCACTTTTAAAATGGATTACAGGGCAGTTAAATGACAAGTCTCCAAGGAGGAGTTGCAAATGAAGAGTGATCCCAGGGGAGTTTTTATAGAGGGAATATTCAGGAAGCTGTTCTTGCCTGTTTACCTAAGAGGTCAGAACAGATAAGCAATTGAATACGAGTTCCATGTGTGATGCTCTTGCAAAATGGGCTAATATGACCCTAGGATGTATAAATGGGAATATTTAGTGGTAGGGGGAAACTATTAGCTCTATACATGCCATTAATGAGACAAAACGAGTCCAGTTCAGCTGTCAACACTTAAAAATCATGTTTTAACACTGAGGGAGGTTGGGTGAAGAGCTGTAATGCTGATTGAAAGCATATCCTACAATGACCCAAAGGAGCACAATCCATTTATATTATCCAAGAGGAATATAAGGGATGAATTGATCTATAAGTATCTACACATGGAGGAGGAATATGGTACCAGAGACTACTTAACCCAGCAGACAAAGGCGTATAAACCAGGAAGAGTGGAGCTAAAAAAAAATCCAGTTGAAAGTGAGGCACATTTTTCTCCTTAATGGTCTTGTAATTAACCACTGGAAGAGGTGACATGGGATATGGTAGGTTCTCCATCACCCCAAAAGATACTGAAATTAAGCGTGGATGTCTTTCTACATGACGTAGCTCATGTATCGGTGTGGGAGATGCTGGGCAAAATTCCATAGTCTGCATTATGCAGGAGGGCAGAGGAAACCACCATGGTGGTGCCTTCTGGCTGTGAAATATATGAAACTATCAAAGTGATGACATCTGTATATCACATCCCAGCAGCATCCTGCCTATTTATGCAACACATGTTATGAAAAGACTCTTTTAGGGATATTTAGAGGGCTTTAAATATTTTATTAGAGGTTTTTTAATATACTCTGCCTATAAAACCAGGTAGATGAAACAAACGTTAAAAAAAAAAATCCTGAAATAGATTTTCTATACTCCCAAATCCCAGTCTTAAAGCCAGTATCTCAGGATACTCTGGGCTTTCAATATGATACTCTAAGGACTCAGGCCTTTATCATCGTTTAAAGCTTCTGTTTCACAGATTTATAGACGCTAAACTCAGGAGGGACTACTGTAAATATCTAATCTGACCTTGTACATAACAGAGGCCACAGGGCATCCCTCAATTGCTTCCAGGCCACACTGAAGCCTTCCAAATTCTTCCTTCAGACCATAGCCAAGACACAGCCTTCCCTTCCATCCTCATGGATAAACTTCAGATCATCTCACATCTCACCACAGCATCCTTCCTTCTGTCCCTGACAAGTGAAATCTTTCCTGGCACATGTCCATTCAAATTGCTGCCGCAAAGATCATTTGCCATTCCTATGTCTCCTTGCTGGCTCTCCCTTTTGCCTTTTCACCAACACGTCTGCTGTTCCTCTTAGTCCCTACCTTTGCCTCTTCATCCCATTTGGTATCAGCTCACTCCAGCCTCTCATGACCCACTTTGCTACCTTTTTTTCGTATCCCCTTCTTTTTTCCCTGAACAAACCTCCTGTGGTGTTGCCCCAATTCATATGGAAGGACCCTAAATCACATCAGTGCTGCTAAATGAAAAGATTATCAGAGCATTTGCACCCATCGGGGGACAGGGAATGGGAGTTGTGGTCAGTTCATCACATGTTGTCTCTGCCACTTTTTCCTCCTCAGGAGGACTCATCACACTCCTCCCCTTCTCCAGTGTGAGATAGTTCCCATGGGACAGTTCTCCACAAACTTCTCCAGCATGAGTCCTTCCCATGGGCTTCAGTTTTCCACAAACTGCTCCAGCGTGGGTCCCTTCCACGGGATGTTGCACCTTAGGACCAAACTGCTCCAATGTGGGTCCCTCACTGGGTCACAAGTCCTGCCAGCAAACCTGCTTCAGCCTGGGCTTCTCTCTCTATGGTCTGGAGGTCCTGCCAGGAGCCTGCTCCAGGGCAGGCTTCCCATGGGGTCACAGCCTCCTTTAGGCATCCCCCTGGTCCAGTATGGGGCTCTCCATGGGCTGCAGGTGAATCTCTGCTCTGGTGCCTGAAGCACCTCCTCCCCTTCCTTCCTCACTGACCCTGTCTGCAGGGTGGTTTTGCTCACATATTCTCACTTTTCTCTCCACTGCTGTTATTCTGAAGAGGTTTTTTTCCCCCTCCTGAAATACATTATCACAGAGGCATTACTGACATTGCTGACGGGCTCGGCCTTGGCCATCCTGGAGCTGGCTGGTGTTGGCTCTGTCAGACATGGGGGAAACTTCTGGCAGCTTCTCACAGAAGCCATCCCCTGTAGTGCCCCCGCTACCAAAACCCTGCCACTCAAACCCAACACAGTGTATCAGTGACAGATTCTTGTCACTGGATTCTTGTGCAGGGAGAAATCATTTATGTGAATTACTAAATGTCTGTATATCATTGCAAGGCATACAACAGTGTGGTACAGTTTGCATCTAGACAAAGCCTGTATTTTAATGCTCTTCGTCCCTCTGAAAGAACCCAGCTTGATAAACTTCAGTGCAGGACACTGGCATCATGGGACCATGGACGGGGAGAACTGGGGCAAGGAACGGGAGCAGGGGAGCAGGCTGGAAAAGTCAGACCATGGAGGAGCTCATCCCAGACTTTGCTTTCTAGAGAAGAGCTCCGTGTCCTCTGTGTGCGAGTGGTGCTCTGTCTGGGGTAGCAGGTAAGTGAGGAGAAAGGATGCACAGGAGAATCTACTGGCTTCACTGCTTCTGCTCCATGAAAACTGACAAACATCCTCTTTTACAAAGCTCAGTGCACAGAATTTTTTTAACCTAGTACTGCTCTACACAACTGCACAAAGTTACCTTACTATATGTTACAGGAGAGTTAAATCCTTCTGGAGCCAAACTACATAAAATTGCCAAAAACTGACACATCTTCGCTCAGTGCTGCCTGTTGACACGCAGGCACCTCTGGCTAAACTGAGAGGAAAACATCTGTCAGTAGGTGTTAATGAGACCATCACATGTAGCAGGCAAGACTCAACTAGCTCAGCAAGATCTGACAAAATTCATGTTCTCATCAGGTGATCACAGCTATCTACAGTTCCACTCAGCTGCCAGGGAATCACTCGCACATATCCTTCCTCACACGGATGTTTTATGAATTTTAGAGTTAGCAGGATGCAAATCTGCCCTTTGAGGATCGTCTCAAAGCAGAGTTTTGGCCAGTACCTTGCAGGGGCTTCTGCAGGAAAACAAAACGGTATTAAAGAATGTCTTAAGTGTCCATCTCTCTGAGCCAGCACGGTTGAAGCCTGGGGGCGGGAAGTACTTTTTTTAGTGGAGATGTGAAGTTAAATGCCCCATTGTTTATAACTAGTCCTGGTGCCACATTATTTTTGCAGGAAGTCATGGGCAGCTTCAATCTTTATACCTGCCAGCAGTCCTGAAAGAAACACTGCTGCTGGAGAAGGTGCGTGGCATGTTTTCAGGTTGTCAGGCAATGGCATCATGGCTTTAAACACTGGTGAGTTAAAGCAGAAGGGAGGAGGGTGAGGGGGAAGGGAGAGAGGGGAAGCAGTAGTTCACAAAGAAAATGTTCATTTAATTAACCGATAATTTACATCTCACTGTACAAATCAGAGCTAAGCATATCTGTCCAAGCCAATGTATATGACTCACAGTTTGTCAAATAGATATTCTGGAAGCGAGAAGTTACAGAAATAAAAGTAATGAATTATCAGTTGTTCTTCTATTCTCGTGGACAGCATCTTTTATTACATGTAAATTCCATTTATACCCATTGCAAACAGGAGAAATAGCTAAAGTCAAGTTTGCATGGATAGAAAAGTGACACAAGAAACTGAGCCTAAGGATGGATTTCACTCTGTTGTGTTAGAGGGATCCACCTGACCAGCACTAAACGTCTGCAAAGTCTGTTTCCAGGCTCTGCTCGGGGATTCCCCATCCTGGTCTGCAGCAGGCAGCTGCAGCACTGACGCACATCCGAAAAGCTGCCGTTTCCCTCTGTTGACCACCTGTGGAAGCTCAGATAGAGACTGTGGTTTACTAAAGTTAATAAACCACAGATGAGCCCTACTTGCTAATGCTTCTTGAAGGCAAATTTATAGAAAAGTCCCTAAAAATGTTAAGAATTTCCATTGAGACACCTGGTTTCATGCAAGAGCCTTTCTCTGCAGTATGCTGAGATCCTGCCATGCTACCTACAAAGATAAAAGCAGCAAATGCCTCTTCACACACATTTAAAAGTCACATCGCAGAATCTGAGCTGAATAGCCAAAAAAGAAATGGCTCATTTTTAATGTGAGGTCCATGAAAGGTTCACTGTGGGCATAACTCAGCCCTGTCCTGCTCTCGAGAGCCAACGTGGGCTTTTGCCATGGCTCGTTGGGAGGACACACGTGGTTTGTCTGCAGAGGGTGGTAAGCTCATTTGTCAATGTTTCTTTAACGTGTAAAGAAATGCCAAGGGTTTGCACAGTGAGAAAGAGCCCCATACCAAAACATCTCAGGTAATACACCCCTTTCAAGGCAGCTCCTGCCCCATGTCTCTCTTCTAAAGATGCACCAAGCAGGAGGACTACATTGTGTATTTTTTTTTTTCCTCTGGAGCACATCTATGGAGTCAACAAACAGGTGGATATAAATTTAGCTGTTTAACTGAGTCAACTGTTTAGAAATTTAACAAACAAATGTACATACCAGTAGATATCTGGAAACCAGTGTTTTCTGTCTGAGACGGCAAAATGAATGGAGAGCAATATTCAAACACTGAAAGTTAGCAGACTAGGTACAAAAATATACCAGTTGCTAGGAGATGGCATTTAATCTGGAATTTGAGGCAGTAAGTAAAAATTAAGTTATAAGAAGAAATATTGTTTAGGGCAGAAATCAAACTGAAGCAAGAGGCCGTTTATGAGAGACAGCACAGCAAGGATGCTGCCCGGCCACATGCTGTGGGGCCGGAGGTGAACGGGAAGGTTATTGACTTGACTATGGGAAAAAAAGCCCTACCAGTAAAAGACAGCAAGGACAAAACTCTTTCCTGGTTGAAGTTGCTGGGAGATGTGCTACTAAAGTAAATAGGGGCTGTACTTCAACCTGCAAATATCACCTTTGCCTATGATGGAAGTCCAACCAGAAGCTAAAATGTTGTGAAACTCAGCTCGTTCCGTCCAGTTGTGAAAACTACAGAAAAAATACAGCAAAGTTCATTGCTTGTGAAGTTGGGTCCCCAAACCAGATTCTGCTGGTTTCTTTCACCACTGAAAGCCCTACTTTCTTAATAGCATTAGAATTGATACATGCTGGGTTTTAAGACTAGACTGTCTTGTGAAACCATATGGGTTCAATAGCAAGGCCAGCAGGGAATGAGTGGGGCTGGCTGCTCCGTACAGCAGCCCAGTCCTTGGCAGGAATCGCCCAAGTGGGATTTTAGTCCTGTTAAAATACAGGGCAAAATTGCAATAGATCTCAAGAGGTCATTTTCTCCCTGCCTCACTCAGGTAAAGGGTTGTGTGTGATCTAGTCCAGCACATGGTAATCACCTACACATACAGGGGACAAACCCCGCTTCCGGCTCCTGAAAGTGCATGCAGGTATTAGAAGCAGTGTTTGCCTTCAGCACCACCTCTGGGTAATTTCCGCCTCAGGCACCCCTTTGACCAAGGCTGGTAAGCATTTTTATAGTATTTGGTCACAGTGATTATATTCATTAGTCAGATCAACCTATTGGGGTCCCAAGGCCAAAACAGAAATTCTGACCTTTTACAGCTTTGATATTACCTGTAATCCTGATGCTGGAGCACTACTTGTTTAGACTTCCCTTGGATAGTGCTTGTCAAAGTGATTAATAATTTTCTCTGGGCAGCAGCCAAAGATCAGCGTCCATGTTGACATCTGCAATCTGCCAGAAGGCTTTGATGTTGTCAACAGGGCTATGGTGAAGCCTAAATAACCACTGGTAGAGGGGATGTGTTCTCTTTGCTCAGAAATCCAAAGGACTGTCCTCTCTTCTGACCCAGCTTGTCTTCCAAAGGGTAGCTACTGATTGCAGACATTGCTGGCTGCTTCACTGGCCTCTGCAAAACAAAGTTTCTAGCAGAAAGGCAGTAATGTGTGTGCTGTTACATCAGTGCTGATGGTGGCACTGGCATCTCCTCTTCATGCAACTCGGACAGCAGATTTGGTACCATCTGGATCTGTACCCTTGCCAGGGTTCTCTGCAGTGAGGAGGGGCTGGACAAGGACTGATTGGTTGTTGTTCAATCCCTCTGACTGGTCCCACTGGTTGGGTGGCAGAGTATCAGCCAATGAGGGCTGGCTGGATTTTTGTCATTACCTCTGGTTAAGAGCCCAACCACCACAGTCACTGACTGCATCTCTCATATTTTATCATCTCTAGATGACCCCTCTTAAGTGAGAGGGTTGGACCAGATGCCCTCCAGAGGTCCTTTTCAACCTCAATCATTCTGTGATTCTCTGATTTTTATGCAAGCAACGATTGCTGAACTTACAGAGCTCCCTGTAAAGCTCAGCATGAGACCTCATCTTTGGGAACCTGCTCTTCCATCCCTGCAAGAGGCCCAGCCTGTGCTGTAAGGCTTTCCAGTTCACTGGGGAGACCTCCAGGAGGTAGCTGGAGGCTGCTTTGTGGAAGGACAATAATGGTGATGGACACCTAGTGCGGGAAAGCAGGGGCCCTTGAAGAAGCGCAGTGATGCACTTGGGTCACAACAACCCCATGCAACACTCCAGGCTTGGGGCAGAGTGCCTGGAAAGCTGCACAGTGGAAAAGGACCTGGAAGTGTTGGCCAACAGCGACTGAACATGAATCACCGTGTGCCTAGATGGCCAAGAAGGCCAATGGCCTGTATCAGAAACCGTGTGGCCAGCAGGACCAGGGCAGTGATTATCCCCCTGTAGTTTTCACTGCTGAGACCACGCCTCAAATCCTGTCTCCAGTTTTAGGCCCCTCACTACAAGAAGGACATGGAGATGTCGGAGGGAGTCCAGAGAAGGGGAATGGAGCTGAGGAAGGGTCTGGAGCACAAGTCTGATGAGGAGCAGCTGAGGGAGCTGGGGGTGTTTAGCCTGGAGAAAAGGAGGCTCAGGAGAGACCTTATTACTCTCTATAACTCCCTGCAAGGAGGCTGTAGCCAGGTGGGGGTCGGGCTCTTGTCCTAGGTAATAAATGACAGGAGAAGGGGAAATGGGCTCAGGTTTCACCAGGGGAGGTTTAGATTGGATATTGGGGAAAATGTCTTCACAGAAAGGGGGGCCAGGCACTGGAACAGGCTGCCCAGGGAAGTGATGGAGTCACCATCCCTGGAGGTATTTAAAAGATGTGTAGGTGTGGCACTTAGAGACATGGTTTAGTGGTGGATTTGGCAGTGCTGGGTTAGCAGCTGGACTTGATCTAAGAGGTCTTTTCCAACCTAAATGATTCTACAATTCCATGATGGCATGGCCACTCTGGGCTGCAGCCAGCTTTTCTCCCAGAATGACTGGAACTGCCATTGCTTCTGCTGGCAGCAAGCAGAGATTTATCAGTGGGTGATGGAGGCAGTAACCTTCATCCCTGCCGTGTCAGGTGCAAGGGGCCAACTGCCCACACTGTCCATCTGTCCACACTGTGGCCTAGCCTGGGGCTCCCTTCAGCCCAATGTGGGGTTTGAATGAAAATGAGAACGAAAGAGAAATGTAAAAGAAACATGGGGGAAACGTTATGATTTTTTCAGCTGATTTTTAGAAGTGTGTTCCTGGGCTTTCAAGGGACAGCAGGAGGGTTTTGTCCATACGAAGTGGGTCACAAAGTGAAAGAAAATCCCAGAGTATCCTTACTCCTCAGTTTGTAATTGTTTGCAGTGATTTCAACCTGGAATATTGTGCTAAAGCAAATCATATCCTGGGCTGCATTAGAAGCATGGCCAGCAGGTCATGCAGGAGCTGATGCTCCTCTTCTATTCTGCTCTTACAAGATGTCACCAGCTCTGAGACCTCAAGTAATGAAAAGGCATGGACCTGTTGGAGCAGATCCAGAGGAGAACCACAAAGATGAACAGAGGGATGGAGCATCTCTCCTATGAAAGCAGGCTGAGAGGGTTGGTGCTGTTCAGCCTGGAGAAGAAGGCTCCAGAGAGACCTTTAGCAGCCTTCCACTACCTAAAGGGGTTTCACAAGAAAGAAAGAGACTTTTACGAGGGCCTGTAGTGACAGAACAAGGTGTAACTTTTTTAAACTGAAAATTTGATAGATTTAGATTAGATACGTGGTGATTTGACCCAGGCTGGATCCCAGGTGCCCACCAAAGCTGATCTATCACTCTCCTCCTCAGCTGGACAGGGGAGAGAAAATATAAAGAAAGGCTTGTGGGTTGGAATAAGAACAGGGACAGCTCACTCACCAATTACCATCACTGTCAAAACAGACTTAACTTGGGGTAATTTCTTGAATTTATTACAAATCAAAATAAAAGCAGGATAATGAGAAGCAAGCCTAATCTTAAAAACACTTTCCCCCACCCTTTCCTCCTTCCCAGGCTTAATTTCATTCATTCTTCTCAATCTCCTCCCCCACAGCAGTGCAGGGCAACAGGGAATGTGGGTTATGGTCAGCTCAGGCTGTTTCTGCCTCTTCTTCCCCCTCAGGGAGAGTCCTTCCCACAGGAGTCCATGAACTTCCTCAACGTGAGTCTTTGTCATGGGCTGCAGTTCTCCACAAACTGCTCCAGCATGGGTCCCTTCCATGGGGTACAGTCCTTCAGGAACAGGCTGCTCAAATTTTGGTCCCTTGCAGGGTCACAGGTCCTGCCAGCAAACCTGCTCCAGTGTGGGCTCCTCTCCATGGGTCCACAGTCTTGCCAGTAGCCTGCTCCATGCAGCCTTCCCGGGCTATCACAGTCTCCTTGTGCATCCCCCTGCTCTGGCACAGGCTGCACCACAGGCTGCAGGTGGATCTCTGCATCCCACTGATCCTCCATGGGCTGCAGGGGCACAGCTGCCTCACCATGGGCTGCACCAGGGGCTGCAGGGGAGTCTCTGCTAGAGCACCTGGAGCACCTCCTGCCTCTCCTTCCTCACCAGCCTTGGTGTCTGCAGGGCTGTTTCTCTCACATATGCTCACTCCAATCTTCTCTGGCTGCAATTACTTCCATGCAATAACTTTTTTTTTTTTCCCTTCTAAAATATATTATCACAGAGGCATTACTACCACAGCTGATGGGCTCAGCCTTGGCCAGCGGCAGATCCATCCTGGAGCTGGCTGGGATTGGCTCTTCTGGACAGCAGCTTCTCACACAAGCCACCTCTATAGCCCCACTGCTATCACAGTCTTGCCATGCAAACCCAATACAGATATTAGAAGCAATTCTTTCCTGTGAGGGTGGTCACAGTGTAACTGGTTTCCAAGAGAAGTTGTGGGTGCCCCATCCCTGGAAATGTTTAAGGTCAGTTTGGACGGAGTTTTGAGCTTTTGAGCAACCAGATCTATTGCAAGATGACCCAGCCCATGGCAGGGGGGTGGACTAGCCGTTTGTTGAAGGTCTATTCCAACCATTCAGTGGTTCCACGATTTGGCCATGTTTTGATTTGGGGGCACTTTGCGAACCTTTAAGTCAGCAACACAACTCCTGAGAGGTCTGGGAAGAGACTTCTGTTTCTTTTCTGGTATCTAGAGCTGAAAATAAGTAACCACTTGGTGAGATAAGTACCCTCCAAATCCAGGGACTGGTACACAGACCAGTCAGTGAAACCAGCAGCCACAGGGCTTCTTGCTCCCTGGTGAACAGCAGCTCCCAAACATTAGCAGGATGTCTGCCTGCCTTCAGCAAAGCTCACTCCCCACATGCACAGTCGGGCCTGCTGATCTCTGCTACCATTGATATGCACAGCCTGATACAGTCTGGTGCCCTGTGTGAGCTTAGCAAAGCCAGAGTAAGCGCTGCTATTCCAATAGAAGCTGAAGAAGGAAGAAAAAGCACAAGGCACTGCCCGGGTCCAATGGTAGCACCATGTGAATTGTAAGAAATATGAAAGGGGGATAGAATTTGTTACCACTTTCCCCTGAGTTTCCTATTTCTCTTCTTGTAAAACTGAATGTTGAGGAGATATGTTAATTTTGAGGGTCCTGCTGTAACCCCAACTGTAACTCGATGTGCGTGGGGGAGAGAGGGGAGAGAGGGAGAGGCTGGTGTGCTTTTCATGTGGGGAAGAGAACCCAGGGCAAAGTATTTCTGAGATCTACTCAAGGCTCAGCAAGGATCCCAAACACCACCTTTCTAACTGATTTAAAGCCACAGGAGCCAGCTGTGCACACCCTGAACGGCCCAAGGTCATGCCAGTGAATAGAAGTGACTGCTGAAGTCTCCAGCAGCATGGCTCACTGAACCCGGGGAGTCTGGAGAGCTGAGCTGAGCTGAGCTGAGCTGAGCTGGGCTCAGCCCAGCCCAGCCAAGCTCAGCCCAAGGATTCTCCACTTCTCTGGCTCAGCTTAAGGAGTCTTCTTATTTCCTCAGCAGCTTCTTTGGGTTTACACTCACCACCTACCTATGGAAATGGGTATGGGGACTCACACCCACTTACTCTGCGCAGCAGAGCAGGCTGTATAGAGAAGATGCATTACTTTCATCTTGGTGATTGTGTTTTACCTTTTGATGCCCTGGATGTTTATTCCTTTATCATGTATTAATTATTGGCATTCTCTAGGCTTCCTTCTGTCTTAATCTGATTTAAAACAGACATTTGCATTTGAAAAGTAGCTAGCATGTATAGCAAATCCTTTCGCTTGGTTTGCTATTAATGCAGCCAGCTTTGATGTATTATATTAATGCTGCTTGCCAGGGGTGAAATCAGCACACCACCTATGGAGAGGCACTTCCTCGGTGAACCTACTGCTTTTACCCCCAGGCAAAGCATCTACCTACCCTGGTGAAAAACGCGGGTGCTGACTGCAGCAGCATGGTAACACACCTGCTCCTCTCCCTGCTGCCTTCCACCTGGTTTTGGGAGGCTCAGAGGCTCTGCACTGTGCCCATGATGACCCAGTCTGAGGACCTGCCACCAGTGAAGGGTGGATTTACAGAAGAAGGATTAGCCATCCATGGCAATGGAGGAAGCGAGAGCTAAACACACGACAGGGCACCAAACCAGCAGCTGAGGGCTGTACAGGGAATGAGGCAGGCAAGCGCAGGGGAATTCATGGCCAGAAGGAGACTGGGTGAGATCAGGATTTGCCTGATGGTCTTCCTGAGGGTTTTAAGTACTGAGGCTGAAATGCATGTGTGCTTCAAAATTATCCAACTTTTATGTAGCAGTATCTCAGCCAGTTGAGGAATAGGCTAAATCAATCCTCTGGTGAATTCAGTACCAGTACTTCCTTTCTTTTTTCTTTTTTAATTTTTTTTTTTATTTTACTGTATCATTTACATAATTTATGGCTTTTGGGAAGTTGTCCTGAGCCTGTTTGATCTGTTTGAGCTGGTGCAAAGGGCATATGGAGCCACTGCCGTAACCCCCTCAGGCCGGGTTAACTGCATTGGTGAGTGAGGGGCATGGGAGGGGTGAGCAGTGCCCGGCTTGCTCATGTGGCAGCAGCACAGGTGGCTCAAGTCACCAGCCTCAATCCACCATGGCTGCTTGTGCAGGCCTTCCCTCTGCTCTGCTGAGGTCTGACAGTCAAACTGCCTGGAGCAGCCTTTCCTCACCCTGCTCGGGCACGATATTCCAGATCAGCTGTGACTCCTTGAATGGGAGGGTTTGCTCACCTGGCTCCTGCTCTCAGGGCTGGGTGAGAAGCCGTATTTCTGTGTGGCAGAGCTGGGGAGGGGATGGGCTTTGGCAAAAGGCAGTGCCAAGCAGCAGGGTCTGGAAACCAGGCTCTCCCAGAACAGCATGTCTGATCATGGCATTAGTTGAACAGAAACAGCTCAAAGTAAACTTCTTTCTTCCTAAATGCTCACATAGAGTTTTGCACCAGGTTGACTTGGTTTGAGCTTTTTAGTTAAATTATTACAACTTCTGCCTCTGGACAAAACTTAGAGAGTTTCCAGAGCTCATTTACCAAAGGGGTTGGAAAAGTTATTTCAACTTAACAGCCTACATTACAGTAGTAGTTATTTGAACAGGTGGGGACTGGGGGAAGTAGGGACATTAGCCAAATCATGAATCATAAGCTAATCAGATTGCCACCCATGTTTGCACCAAAAGAAAAGCCATGCACGAAAATACACACATCACCAGCTACAGAACTGACTCAGCAAGGACCTGAACTTCTGTTGGGATTTATTGGGGTAAATGGCTACACTTTGACTTGGTAGGGGCAGGAGCTCTCTCTGGAAGCCACCAGGGAGCCTGGCTCCCCTCTGACAACTCTGAGGGCGTGGGACTTCTTTGTACTCTTTGCTTCCCACTGCATTTGTGCTCCATCCAAGCAGGGAGAAGTTTGGAGCCTTGCACTCTTTATCCTTATCTTTAACAAGGTCTTTTCTTCCCGCCCTTGGATTTGAGGCTCTTTCCACAGGTGAGCAGGAAAAGGAAAGGGCCCAACTTCAGATATCCCAGGAGGGCACCTCAGGGCATCCATTGCCTCTGCCTCCTCCAGGGAAGCTCCTCTCTCTGGTGCAGTAGGATGTATTTGGCTGTCCAGGAAGAAGTGGGTCACAGAGCTGTTCCTGGACCCATCCAAAACCCCGGCAAAAGGCTGTGCAGAACCATACCATGGCCCAGCTATGCTGGGAAGCAAGGGCTGCAGCAGCTCTGCACTGGCTCTGCACTGGGGTGGAGGTTCATCTCCTCCTGGAGCACAGTCACTGAGAAGTCTCTAGAGCAAAAAAAATATGGAGCTATAACTGGATTTAGAATAAAGTAAAATAAAACTACACTATTGAAACTCTGTTGATGTTAGTGAAATTCCTTGTGTCTTACACCAGCGGGCAGAAAATCAGATCTGAAGTGCTGAGGCTGCTGGCAGATACTTTCCTGTTTGTGTGTGCAGTGGAGAAAAGTGCTTGTTTGGTGCTGATTGCAGACTATGGAATAAGAGCAATTTCTCATCCCACCTCCACAGAAGCTATTTAAATAGTTCTACACCCACTTTGAAAGATGCTCAGTTAGAAAGGAGTAAATCTGGAAGTTATTACTCCTCAAAGAAAGAAGCGGCAATAAATAGGCTCTGCTAAGGCTGCCGGTGCTCTCGGGGATAGCAGCCGCCCAGGAGCTTTCCCTCGGCCAGCCTGCCTTTGCAGTGGAACAGTTATTATTAGGCAGCCTGCAGAGCAAACACACGCTGCGGGACAGAGCCCTGCGGCTCGTGTCTGAGGAGCCCTCGGAGCCGACCCTTTGTCCCAGTGAGGCTCGGGGCCAAAGCCCCGCTGGCTCCATGCGGGCTCCTCGCAGGCTGCACGAGCCCCTGCGTGCTCCCCATCCAGCACAGGAGCGGAGGGAACAACCAGCAAAACCCAAGGACGTGCCAGGAGAAGCAATAGGCAGAGCGCTAATTAAAAAAGCCCTTATGAAATACTGGGGACAGAGTGGTGTCACGTGCAGTCATTGAATGCCTCCCTTTCCCCTCCTTGGGGATCGCTGGCCACAAACTCACTCACAAAGCGAAAGTGTTTGCCAGCTCCTTCCCAAAACCGGAGGTGGAGATTTAACCCATGGCACAGCACCTCTGCAGGGCTTTCTGGCAAGATGCTGCCCACCACCCGGCCACTCTCCCGCTGCCCACCACCCGGCCACTCTCCCGCTGCCCGCGTCCCCCTTTGCTAGACCTCCTGCCCGGCAGGACAGTGTAGCGGGAGGCCCTTCCCCAGAGCAGTTGCTGGACAAGTCTCTTCCAGGGGGATATGGAGGGAAAAGTTAAACTCAGGTGGGGAACTGGGCCACCAGCTCTGTGCAGGGAGAGGCAGGTGGGACCCAGGCACCTTGCTGCTGTTCGCCCCCAGGTCACCTCCAGTCCTGGTCACACCTGAGAAGGCATTCAGGCAGCCTGGGAGGTTTCCCACCCCACTGCATTAGATGTTCATGGATTTGTTTCCAAATTAGGCTGGACCCAAAGAGAGACTTGTATGAATTGATGCACCCAAAATAGACACAGAGCACTAAGTCCTCGAATGAATCCCATACGATGCTACTGTCAGAGCCAGCTGCTTGTATTCAGACCCTCAGCAGTGCCATCCTGCTCTGTAACCAGCACACCAGGGCCCCGACCCTACAGCAAGTTTCAGGCAATGCCTTGTATGTCTCTGGCTTTTCCCCAGCAGAGCTCTGCTTTGAGATTGAGATCTTAATATTTATAAGCCTCTGGTTTTACTATCCATTTAATATCATGGTAAATCAGGTGCCTACACTGCTATCCCTCCAACCCACCTGAAAATCTCACCTTCTTAACAAAGAGCAGTTACATTTTTCCTTAAAAATAAACTAATTATAAAATCACTGTGATTTTCTCACATTTAAACAGCCAATTATTTCTGAGGACATGAGAAACAGCTGCTATAATGTTGAAGCTCAAACAATTACAAATCTCTGGTATTTTAATGGGTAAGAGTCGATATTTTTATTCCCATGTGATATTACCAAGACATGATAAGCAACCATAGCATTAGTATTAATTTGTGGAGCAAAGATCACTGCAATTTGCCCCAATGAGGAATAATTTTAACAGAAAATTAGCATTCCACAAACAACTCTTTGAAAGCCTGTTGTGTTTTTGCCCCCTTTTTCCCCCTCTTCCTTTGTTTTTTGATAAAGCAGCACAACACTAGGTAAGGGCAATTTGAAGGCAGAGACAGTTTTTAAGGCAGCCTTAACCCTTTCCAGACTGGGGAGTGGACTTCAAAAAATGCTTTCCAAAGTTTAACCTAGTGTTGTCAACCACTGAATAAAAGGAGAGCACTGACTTTGCCTCCCACCAGAAGGCGAACAAATATCAAATAGGAGTCAGTTCCTCTCCCACAGCCTTCAGGTGAGGACTTCTGCTAAAAGCTTTGCTCTTCAATCTGTGTATGATCACCCAAACCAAAGTGGCATCTGCGGGTACTTAGCATCTGGGAAACCAGGCTTATAAATACAGAGCCAAGCCTGGAGCTCTGGGCTGGGAGTTCTGCAAGGCTCTGCTTTATTCTTTGGAAATCCTTGTTACACTTAGCCAGGGAAAAGCATGTGTGTGGCACAAAGAATGGTGATTTGAGCTAATCATGGAACATAGTAACACTTTTTAACTGCACATGTGTCTGTCAACAAGCTCTTTCAAACATCTTAGCTCCATTGTATTTTTATCCTTTACCCCCTAGGATCATGAGACACTTGACAGTGGTGATAAATCAGCTCTCATGCTGTCCTATTAGCCAGGAAAACATTATCAATCCCATTTAGCTGGAAATGTGAGACCCACAGGTAGTCTAATAGAGTGATTACCCCAGGTAGTTACCTATAACAAGCTAGTCTCAGGAGGGGAGTCCCATTCCACCCCCTCAGAGAGGATGCTCTCATGGAAATTGTGTGGGTGATTTTAGGTCTCCTACTTGGGCGAACACTTTAAGCACAGAGTTACCAGAATTGAAAAAAAAAGGGGATAAGGACAGGTGAGTGAGTGAGAGCATTTTTCTGTTATGTTTTGAGTGGATTTCAGTGCAAGAAGCAAGTTTCTATGTTCAGGTTTAAACTCCATAGATGGAGAAACATCTAATGCCCAGTGGATCAGTCAAGGACACTACTCAACAGCATCAAAACTAACATGCATCCAAGTGTGTGAAGCAGTAGGAAATTTTTCACATTAAAAAAGTGGAAGGTACCTCCAGATTTAAGTGACAGCTGAGCCAGGAACTCTGAGGAATTAAATTCTGAAGGCATCTAAAGCTACAGCTAGATACCAAGAGAGACCCAAAAATGAGGAGTCCACACTAATCTACCTCTCTAAGAATTTGGCCCTAAGTGACTTGCCACAGATTGGGCAGGTGTTAAGTTGCAAAGTCAGAAATAGAAAACCAATTCCCTCTCCTGGCCTTTCATGTAAAGGCTTGGACAGATTCCCAGACAACTGTCAGCCACACGAAGATATAAATTATTTGGAAGAGTGCAAAGTGTAATGAACCAGGGTCAAAAGCCACCTGCAAACTTGCAGACCCTTAACAGGCAGCAATGGCCAGTGCGAATGTGGGGTTGGTGACTCATGTTCTTGCCACGTGGATACACTGAAATACCCTTTCACCACCGATTCTTCCTTGTCTTCAGGCAGAATTTCTATTATACACTGGTTTCTGCTCCATCATCTACCTGCCAGGTGGCAGATGCAGGCAGAGAAAGGTAGGCTTCCTTTTCTGGAGAGCTCTGCCTCCAGTGCTTCCCAGGCTATGGATAACTCTCCAGCCAAAAAGCTGAAGGCTGGCTGTGTGCTTCCTGCCACACTGCCCACAAGGCCTGAGCAGCAGCAATGAAATGGGCTTGGTACAGGCTGATTTTAGTCTGTGAGATAGGAAAGTTATAAACAGTGTCTGATGGCTGGTTTGGAAAGGTCTTCAAAAAGGCGACTGACCACCATAGCCACTCTCTCCCCAGTTACAGGCACACACACATCTCCTGAAGTAGGTTCTGCCTGGCACAATGGGATCCAGATCTCTCTGGAGCAATCATACTGTAACTCAGGAATCCTACAGATAAAACCTGCTAGCAATGATCTGTAGAGGTTTATTTCTCTGCGGTCTAAAATGACAACCTTATTGCCTTTTTCCAGATGCAAATATTTCAAACCTGAAGTATTCACTGGTGCTGTGAAGTCGGCAACAGTGTGGGTACTTCAAGTACAGGGCAGTTCATCTGGAAACCCAAGAGCTTTCACCTCTCTCCTACACTTCCCTGTTGCAGGGAGCAGCACCATGGTACCACAGGCTCACCAGCACCCCAGCCTCAAAATCTATTTGCAACAGCTACCATCCTTGGCATAGGCAGCAAAGCTCACAGCCTTCCTTTTCTGTTTGAAACTGGTCCCCAGAGGCTTAATTTGCAGAGCAAATTTGCAGTAATGGGATTCCACTTTCCTGTGCCTGACAGACGGTCTCTCTGCGAGCTGCCTTGGTTCACCTTTCAAGAAGCTGACCTCTTTTTTCCTGAACAGCATCCCGGTTCTGGAATGTGGGCTGTGACAAATGTTTCAGAGAAGGACTACAGGGCTAACGAATAGATTAATATTTAATCACACTTCCCCGCTATTGGGTCATTGTCCAAAATTTCTGCCCCCTGCACCTAAATCAACACCAGCCACAAATATGACTTTGTTCTCAGAATCTGACTTTTCCTTATTATTCCCAACTTCTTCCTGCAACAGTCCTCCCCACAGTCAAATTATTTTTGAAGGGAATTGTCTTCTCTTGGCTCCGGCTACACGATTGACCCTCATTTTCTATCAGTAATGCACCCTCTCATAGTAGAATCTCACCACATTTCCTGAAGAGACACTATCTTCATACACATTATGGTGCATTTCTCCTCCTCAACTCAGCATCAGTGCAGGGAGAAGAGGAAAGGACACAACGGCAGCCTCAGCTCATTCCTGGGATATGCATAGAAGAGTGCAGCGGTAGGGAAGCTTTTGGCTGATGTGAGGTTTCTGTTCCTCAGGTGGTGTAAGACCCTTCTATACCTGGCAGCTGGAGAGGAGGACTGCAAGCTAGGGAAGGCAAATCCGTTACAGTTTTAATGTAGGATATGAGCAACAAGGAAAGCACGTTGGGACAGGCTTTAGCATCGGATAGACCTGACATCCACGGTCTTGTGAAAGCACCTTGAAGCCCATCCCAAGTAATTTCCCCACTATGATTTGCTGAGCTAGCAGGACCGAAACAGATACATTAATAGCCGCTGCAATCATCCCTTCCAGGACTGTGGGTGCCAAAGCAAGCTGCGGCCCCCAGCTGTGCTGCTGGTGTCCCCTCCAGCCTGGGTTCGCCGTACAGACCGTCCCGCCTTAGTGATGAGGGCTTTCCCAGAACGCAGGCTGCTGGAGATGGAACTGAATGCCAAGGAGCGGATGAGGTTAAGCTCAAATACGTAGCTGCAGGGATGGCTGGGTGCTTAGGCAGCTCCCTACAGACCGCTCGTTAATCAGCCTCGTTTTGCTGTCTGCCAGCCCCGAGGAGCCGCCTCAGTGGTGCGGAGGGCCTGCTCCCGAGGGACGCCGACCACACCGCATCCCGGCCGGCGACGGCGGGAGCGCCGGGCGCCCCGGGGTGCCAGGGCAGCCCCGCGCTGGCAGCGGAGCCACGTCCCCGCCTCTCCCAGCCTTCCCCGCCGGGGAAAGGGGCCGCGACCGCGGTCCCCAGCCCTGCCCGCACCACACAGAACGCTTGCTACCAGGCGCCTCGTAAACTGGGTTTTTGGGTCTCAGCCCCGGATTCGGGTCTGTTCCCTCGGGGCGGCTCCAGCATAGCGGCGCCGCACTCGGCAGGGGGCGGCAGCGGCGGCGCCGGCACAGAGCGCGGTCGGGGCACCCTCGGCCGGGGGGCGAGGGCTGCACTGGCAGGGGGTGGAGCGGGCAGGGGCGAAGGAGCCCGCGAGGCGGGGCTCGCCGGATGTCGCCCCGCGGGGGCAGCCCCGAGCGCGCCGGCCCGGACACCCGCGGCCGGGAACCCCCAACAGCATCCCGGCACCGGCGCCCCCCGCCCGCAGGGTTATGAATGGGCGCGGCGGAAGCCCCGCCCCCCCGGACGTGACGC